>KN840627.1:0-48765 GCA_000832265.1 Phlebiopsis gigantea 11061_1 CR5-6 | reverse complement strand
GATGTCCGATTTGGCTCAGCCCGGCACCGTCCGGGCTAAGGGGGTTAGGCCTTTGGCCGCAATGTCTGGGGACGAGACTACGGTTCACTGATGTAAGAGAGCGAGAGAAAGAGCTACAATGCCTGATCGATGTACATGTTTAGACAGCTGTCACATTTTCAGCCAATATTCTGCAGAAGATACTCCTGATATTGAACTCGCAGCAGATACATATCGAGCGTTATGAAGTCTATAAATCTCAGAACTAGGGTATACCCATACAGTGACGGCTGTGGGGAAGAAATTGAACTGTAAAATGAGTAACAACGAGGATGAATGCGTCACGAGTAGAAGCTGAATACATACCTCAGTGTGCAATATCAAACGAACGGAACTGCAGTCTATCCACAGACGTTTCTGATTTCACCTCCATGCTGGTGACATCTGCATGTAGAGGGCCAATTGCTAAATGCTTCTTCCTACATGAGTAGTAAGTACAGAGCTCGAAGTTGGAAGCGGGCGACCAAGAGATCTTACATCTTCTCAACGGCTCCCACTTCGCCTTGAACCATGCCAACAACATCTCCTTCCTGATGGTGCATCAATCCTTCGCACATAGGATGATTCATTTCATAGCTGGGCAGGCGTACCGGATCGTTTTTAACCCAGCCAACAACCCCTTCCGAACGTGCCATGCTCCTTACGAAATATCTGAAGCCAACTCCCTGAACTGTTCCTTTAACAACAAACTCGATAGAATTGAACGGCATCGTTGGGACGATTGAAGTTGAGCAATTTGAGGCGACCTCTAGACACCAACTTCCGCCACGCCGTGGCCGCGGATTCAGAGGCAGGTGACATCATCGAGCAATATTGATATAGCGCTCATGTGGCGGTTCGAGCGCTTTGTATTTCCTGCGTTATACGCATGGTCACAGAATATGTTCTTTCTGTCCCATAGAGGAACTGCAGTCCTCACAATCGCGGTCAAGAATGGGGGAAAGTTGAAGCCTTGTTGAAACCAATCTGCGTGTGGGGAAACCATCCGGCGTTTACTTACATGCCGCCCTGATGAGTTGTTTGTCCGGACCAAACACCGCCCTCCGTGTCTCGAAATGTATTCGCGACAACCTCTCCTCCTCAACGCCGACGACGGAGAGCCACGACCTCCCGAAAACGCCCACGAACAGCCTCAGGAGCGCATTATCTACCTGCTTGTCCAATAACCTCGCGAAACCGTGCGGGATCCGCGGAGATCACACAGGACTCGGCTGGCGCACCTCCTCTCACGGTATTACATGCCCATGCGTGCGGCGTAGACTCTATGCGTGCTACACTGCACACCCGTAGTACGAGGATTAGGGATGGTACGGCTGGGAGCGCGGTCGGCGCGGAGGGCACTGGGGGGAAGGAGCCACGGGGCGAGCTCACTGAGGAGGAGCTGAGCCTGGAGAAGCAGAGGATGATTGAGGACCGCCAGAGCGAGTTGGCACGCGTGCTTGATAGGCATGACGACTTGGTACGTTTAGTATCATCCTGTGGAGGTTGCTTCTGACCTCTCGTAGATGAGAGAGGACTTTCACCTCAGGCACTTCAAGCTCATGACCAAGTATGACCCGAAGGTATGTGAGTCTCGTTCATACTAGCATCAACTACCGCCCTTCCCTGTTGGGGAGACTCGTTTATACTACCGCTTGCTGTGATTCCGCGTGACCGTGGATATGGTCATATCCCTTCTGCGGTGACGCGTGAAGCCTTGATTTACACGCGCCCATGGCGTTTCATTATTGCTGAAGCTTCCTCATATCTTCACTTGCACCGCCCTGCCTATCCCTGTATCGCTTTAGCAGCATATCGGGTGTCTTCAGGATGCTAACTAGTATACCTTGTGCAGGAGGTGAAAAACGAAAATTCCGAAGTCTTCCTGAAGGTGCGTTTCTTTGCTTTACACCGGGGTGTCCCGTCTCTGATTGCGCTGTGGGTAGCATAAAGCGGCCCACGATCTTCTGGACAGCGCTGCTACTTCGGATACATCGCGCAAGACGCGTCATGCGCGTACTGCACGCGCGCAGGCTCTTCAAGTGAATTCTGTTTCCACCTCCGCGCCTCCCGCCCGTTCTACTTCAACCGTGGCGAATCATGATGACGGCCCGTTCGGCAAGCCTATTGCCAATGCTAAGCCCAAACGCAAAGGCAGTGGTAAGGCCCAATCGGATGACCCTCCTCTCGAGTCCGTCAGCGCCGCTCCAGCTTATGGCAGGAAAGGCAGAACAAGGGCCATCATGCAAGACGCTCTCGACGTTTCCACTCCAGAGAGTGAGGGAGCTTCGTCTTCTGGCTCGCATGCTCGCAAGAAGTCTGTCATGGGCCCTCCGTCTACGCTGCCGACACCGCGAAAGAAACGCAAGCTGTATACAGCTCTCGAAGAGCTAGGGGATGCCGCATCCGTACGAAATCACGGAGGAGAAGCCCATCCACAGCTGACATCAGATCGCTTGCGTACCTTACGGACATCGATACGCAGCGACAAATCTGTAGCGGAAGCCATCGCAGCGCTCCCTCCCACTCCCTCCTCTCCATCCGTCAAGCGCATCAAGCTCATTGTTCATCGACCGCACCCCACGCTCTCACATCCCCTCCAAAAACCACCACCACCAAAATTTGGCAAGTCGCTCACCGCGTTCCTCTCCTCATACTCTGCGCCCGAGGACGTCGACCTCGACAAACATGGCCTGCGTGCGCTCATTCAGGATGACCTCCGCGTATGGCGCCAAATCGACGCCATGCGTAGGCAGGGCCGCATGCTCTACCGCCCGCCGGACGACGATGTGGACAACGCGCATGCTCTGAATGCTCAGACGAGGGTCGAAACGCGTCAACCCGACACGTGGGACGCGGTCCTCGACGCGGTGCGGCAGCGCGCGGACGTGCCACGTGCCTGCGGCGACAGCATTGTGGCGCAGATAGTGGCTTGCGTGCAGGGCTACTGGGACGCGCAGGCGGTGCGCGAGGACAAGTTGCGCGCGCTGGAAGAGAGGAGACTCAAGGCGTTGGCGAAGGCGACGATCAGGATGGTCACCGCGGAGTGGAAGAAGGCTGTCTTCGTGAGTTCCGCTTCGTTCCTGCACGGATATATATGCTAATTGCCTTTGGCGCATAGCACATTCGAGAGCAAGAGAGGCGGAAGAGGGAAGAAGAGGAGCGGCGGAGAGGTCACGAGCATCTCGACGCTATCCTCGACCAATCGGGCCAGCTTCTTGAGGCTCAACAGGTCGACATGACGAAGGGTGACCTCGTCAGTTCGCGGAGCAGGTCAAGATCGAGCAGTCTTGCGGACACACTTGGTCGATGGGCGTCAGCGACACCGCCGCCTGAGAGAGCCGAGTCGGACGGTGGCACTGGAATCGAGGAAAGTGAGGATTCCGCCTCAGAGTCCGGAAGCGACAGCGAAGACGAGTTAGATTCGCGTTTTTTGGTTGCAGGATCCAAGGACGTCTCGGAGACACCTGGGTCGGCTGACGAAGAAACAGGCGGCGTGAATGGTGAAGTATCCGCCCCGTCACCCAGAATCCGCAATCCGGATGATTCAGACGAGGACGGGGCCTCAGTTCCATCAGAGACTAAAACCACAGGGAGTCCGGAACTCGACCTCTCGTACCCTAGCGACGACGATATCAACGCAGAAAATGTTCTGAACTCCGTTCCCATTCTATCAACCCAAGTATCATCCAAAGAAAAGACCCCAATGATCCAAGCGATCAAGCCATTACCTGAGGTCAATGGACGCGTGGCTGCTATAACTGGGCTTAACCGCGACTCTAGGCCAAATCCATCTTCTGATCGACTGTCTCCCATCCTGGAAGCCCCACCACCTGCGTTACCCAGCCCTCCTGCTACACAGACAACTACAATACATGACGGAGCCTCTGATGCACCGCCACCCGACACCCCGATGACCGAGAGTGAGGCTGCGCCGGAATTGGAAACCGCTACCGACGCGCAAGAGACTCACACTCCGCCTGAAATGCAGGACGTGGACGAGGACGAAACCGAAGAACATGCCTCTATACCTGCGTACCTACGACCCTATGCTGTCGCGCCCATGGAGTGGGACCCCCAGGAAAAGGTTAAGCCGCCGCTTCTTCTGCGAGGAAACCTTCGCCCGTACCAGCACGCCGGCCTGGAGTGGCTTGCTAGCCTTCACACGAACAACGTTAACGGAATTTTGGCGGATGAGATGGGTCTTGGGTATGTCAGATACTTTACTCTAGGATGATCGAGGCTGACACGTGTGCAGGAAAACCATCCAGACCATTTCCCTGCTCGCACATCTTGCGTGCGACAGGGGTATATGGGGTCCACATCTTATTATCGTTCCGACAAGTGTGCTCTTGAATTGGGAGATGGAATTCAAGAAGTTTTTGCCCGGGTTCAAGGTGCTAAGCTACCACGGCAACACGAAGCGGCGGAAAGAGCTGCGGCAGGGGTGGAACAACAAGTTCCACTTCAACGTTTGTGTAACATCGTACACACTTGCCAGCCGCGACGCGCACGTGTTTAAGCGCAAGCCATGGTACTACATGATCCTCGACGAGGCCCACATGATCAAAAACTTCAAATCCCAGCGGTGGAACATCTTGCTCATGTTTCGCTCCTTCCGCCGGCTACTCCTGACCGGTACTCCCCTCCAGAATAATCTCACAGAGCTCTGGGCGTTACTACAGTTTCTCATGTCCGGGACCAACTTTGCCAACCTGAAGGAGTTTGGCGACTGGTTTGCCAACCCACTAGAGAAGGCGATCGAGATGGGTATTGCCCTGGACGAAGAGATGCAGCAGCGGGTGTCCAAGCTTCACAGCGTCCTGCGGCCCTACTTACTACGCCGTCTGAAGCGAGATGTCGAGAAGGAGCTTCCGAGCAAGTTTGAACATCTCGTGATGTGTCCCCTTTCGAAGCGACAGCGGTTTTTATACGACGAGTTCATGTCCCGTGCGGCGACCCGACACGACCTGCAGTCGGGGGTCTATCAGAAGATCGCCAACATCCTCATGCAGCTGCGAAAGGTCGTCAACCACCCCGATTTGTTCGAGGTCCGACCCATCAAGACGTCGTTCGCGATGTCGCGGTCGGCAATTGCTGACTACGAGATCAAGGAGCTTCTTGTAAGGCGTGAGCTGCTTCGGGAAGACGACGAGCACAAGATCAACATGGAATTCATGGGCCTTGTTTGGATTCATCGGGAGGGCCAATCGTACGGGGCTACGTCCGATCGACGGTACTTCAATGCAACACGGCAAGTCCCTGCGATATACGAGATACCCGACCCACCACCTCGGGATGTACGCACTATTGCCGGATACCGTGCTCACAAGGCTTACATGGAGCAAGTTGCTTTCTCTGAACGGTGGCGACACATCTATTACGTGAATAACCTACGGTGCCACCAGAACGATCCAGCCGTTTGTGAAGAGGTAATATATCTTGCCAAACAGCTATACCAGCCGCTGTTGCCGTACTCTGCTCTGGATCGTAGGGTTGGCTATTTGGAAACGTGTGACCGCGTACACAAGGCCATCAAGTCCTACTCTGAGAGGACAGACGAAATGGCGGACATCGTTGATCGTTTCGCCTTCGCCACCCCGTCCGTGGTTGCTCTCGATCTCCCGCGTATTGCCCTTTCAGGACACGGGAACGCTGTGTCCCAGTACGCCTCGGATCTCAGCTTCGACGCCGTCCTCCATCGCAGCACGGTCAAGCTACAGATCGCGTTCCCCGACCCGTCTCTTTTACAGTACGACTGTGGAAAATTGCAAGAGCTTGGCCGTTTATTGCGGGAACGCAAAGCGGGCGGTCATCGTATCCTCATCTTCACCCAGATGACTCGCATCCTCGACATCCTGGAGATTTTCCTTAATCTACACGGATACCTGTATCTACGGCTTGACGGGGCGACAAAGATAGAGGATCGGCAGTATATCACCGAGCGGTTCAATACGGACCCTCGAATCTTCTGCTTCATTTCTTCGTCGCGGTCCGGAGGCGTTGGAATCAAGTAAGCCTCCACTCGCTTGTTTGCGTGAATAAGGTGCTGATCATCCCCCCAGTTTAACTGGCGCAGACACAGTCATATTCTACGACAGCGATTTCAACCCCCAGATGGATCGTCAATGCGAAGACAGGTCAGATACCACTACCTTCCGCTGGTTGAGCACCTTCACTGACTTTACCGCAGAGCCCATCGTATTGGACAAATTCGCGACGTCCACATCTACCGCTTCATCTCCTCGCACACCGTCGAAGAAGCCCTCCTCCGCAAAGCCAACCAGAAACGCTCCCTCGACGACATCGTCATCCAGAAGGGCGAGTTCGACTGGCGAACTTTGTTCGGCGATGATGGCACCGGTATTTCAGCCAGCTCAGGCTTGGGTGTCGGCACCGTCGGCAATGGTGGTGGCCTCAGCGTCAGTGCCCTGGAGAGAGCACTCGGCGAGTTTGAGGATAACGAGGACAGAGTGGCCAGGGAGGTCGCAGCTCGGGAGGAAGTGGCATTGACTGGCGCAGACGAAGCGGACTTTGACGACGACAGCAAAGGCCGCAAGGTCGTCACCATCGCCGTTGAAGACGAACATGATCCTGAAGACGCGCAGATGACGGACCTCCAAGATGTCCAAGGCGCTGAAGAGGAAGATGGTGGTACTACAGTAGAGTATATGCTCTCGTTCATTCAGTACGATATGGAGTTTTTCAGTGAGTGGCGGGTATAGATCCTCCACTCTTGTGTCATATATGTACATGTACTTTTGCTTTCTATACTACACCTTGATCTTATCTCATGTCATTATATTACGTGCTATTTTGTTTAGTGATCAATTGAAATGCCGCGCCATATAGCTACTATGCGTTGAGTATCATTTTCGTAGATAATTCGATACACTCAGGGGCGACGCTCGAAACGAAACTCGTAAACATGGCAATATCAGCACGTTTGGATCATATGTCGTTCAGGACTCCGTTGGAAAAAGTGTGAGATATGCTCATTCCGAGCCCCCTCTAGCTCGGTTAGGTGTCCCGATGAACAATATACACCTGCCCCACAAGGACCACAGAGCTGGCCGCCATCGCAACCGCAGCAATCGGCACGTTCAGCAGCAGAAACTGGCGCGCCCTTACATGGATCCCCTTCTCGCGTAGAATTTGCCGCCACAGCAGGCCCGCGAGCGATGCGGAGAACGTGAGCGTGAACGCGCCGTAGTTGGAGCCGAGCGCGAGCGCGAACACCGCGCCGTCGCGTGTGCGCGGGGCGACGTCGGGCGTCGCGGCGAGCCAGACCTGCAGGACGCGCGCGAGGAGGATCGTCGCGCCGATGTTAGTGCCACAGATCTATGTGGCAGGGTCAGGAGAGGTGGCTAGGCCTCAAAGAAGGATACGTACGTTGCAGAGGATGCAGGCCAGGAAACCCATACCGCCTATCGCGCCGAGTGTGCCTGTCTTCGCGATCCATGCTGCCCACCATCGCACAAAGACCTCTACCCAACCTTTGCTCGACAGAGCTTGAACGAGGATGAACATGAGAAACGCAAAAGGAAGCAGAGCGATTGGTAAACGCGATACAATGGTGGTGGCAGTTGGGAATAATTCTTGTAGTTGGCTAACAAGCTGCGCGATTCCATCGTACAGGTTGTCAGGATGTGCTGAGCTAGATGGGTGCACGGATGGGTAAGACGCGATGCCGGCGGGAAAAGTGATGGTCGGAGTCGTGTTTATTTGTGGTGAAGTTGGTGGTACGTCTTCAATTTCGCTCGTCGCTGTTGTCTTCAGCTTCGTCAAGTCTTGGTGATCCGATGCTTTCGGTTCTCTTAGCCTTGATTGTGTTTCCCGTACATTCCCCGATGGTTCCAACGATTGAGCACCCTGCGACTCATGTCTGCTCCTCCAATCATGTACGGCATCTCTGATGAGCATGGTCACCGCGGGAGGCACAGTGACCTCCCACACTGGAACACCAACGGTGCTAGTTCCAACGAGGACCGCCAGCGTAACAAGCAGTAGAACGCTTCCGAATGTTGCGCCGCGCCTATCCAGCAAGATCCCAGCACTGCGGTCGTCGAGTTCGAGACCGAGAGTTGTCGGTATGAGCCCCCGCTTGCGAAAGAGGACGAAGGCGATAACGGGGTAGACGAGAACCGCCGCGGCTAAGAAGGGCAAGATGACATGGGCGGTGTAGCTCACGAAGGATAATCCGAACGCGCCGGAGAGAACGAGGTTCGTCGGGTTTGAAGAGACGAGGACCACTGACGCTGAAAACGCATGTCAGTCAGATCAAGGCCCAAAGGTTTCACTGACAGAGACATTACCTATATTAGCAGCTGCGAATTGGGAGAATATCCATGCAGTCGGCGGGACAATTCTATACACAAGATCAGCGGTGAGTTGACGCACGAGCAAATCACTAACCCAGTTACTCGCGTGAAATACGCTAGAAATGCAGTCCCAGACAAAATGACTGGATCCTAAAGCATGGTTAGGAACGGAGTTGGCGAGTGTTATGGAGTTGCTTACATTACCAACCACGGCTCCACACGTTAGAAAGAAAAGGTACAAGTACAGGTATAGTCGCTTCCCAGATGGTCCACCCTTTCTTGCAACCCAAAAGGCAGAGAAGCGCAATAGTCCGGTAAAATCAAGAGAAATGGCCAGGTAAGCCTGCCGTTGCCAAGATTATGACGTTCAGCTCGGTCTGGAATATACGTGAATCCGTACAAGAGAAATGAAGAGCGCCATGATGTTGATGGGTTTTACACCGTCTGCACCGACGATTCCGCTCTTTACGACGGTTCCATCGATGGCCTTTGAGGCTAGTAGGATGAGTACGGCCGCCAGAGGTACTGTTATGAAGTTAAAGTGTAAATGCAGCGTTTTGTATGGCCGTGACCTGGAAGGCATAATTTTGTAATTTACAAGTAGATTCGTCGCGGAGGTCGTGATAACATGAGGGATAGTAGCACGAAGGGGGAAGATAATGACAACGTCTGCACAAGTAGGCTGGTTAATTCCACCTCACCTCTTGTTGTACCAACTGACTTACTTGACAACGCGAACAGCACAAGAACGAGAACTGCAGACCAATTCCCCACTGATCCAGGGCTTGTCGATTCCGTTGGAGGAATGGTATCTCCTCGTTGCAAAAGGGAGAGAGGCATGGTGGATCAAAAGCAAGCCTGCGGCGAGACGAGAAAAAGGAGTGGCTCCACTGGCCGCCATCAACCCGCCATCCCGCCACTTTCCTTTTCAAGAAAGTCCCGCCTCTCGTCTCTACCTCCAAGTTCTCTTGTATCTGGCCACCGATATGCCACTCTGCGACTTTGCAGTCATCTGGATCCTCTCGGTCCCGTAGCATCATCTAGTCTAGTCACCTTGCAACTGACTCAACGTGCCCTCTGGACAATTGTGCACCCCCGGCGGCCCTTCACCTGGGAGTTTGTGACTTGCGCTTAGTATTGTCAGTGTTGCATACGACAAACGGTACCTTGCTCACAGTCAAAATGAGTCGTCTAGACTGAAATCGAGTCAGAGTCTGCGGCGCTACGGTCCCGGCCCTTTTCTCCCCACACTTGGCCATGCGGAGGCCGGCGGCTGTATCTGTCTCCATGTCCTCGACAAGGGGCGGCCAGCGCATTCCATCATGTGGCACTTTGAATACACTCGAACGATCAGGCCTGGTATAAAGTCTCGGGGGGTTCTTTAGAGTGAACCAAGCTCTCGTTTGTCTACAGCAGCAGCACGCCGTGTAACCCACTCAGCGACAAGCCATGTCTGGAGGATCCTCTGCCGCGCTCACCACCACCCATCTCCCCCAACTCCGGGCGACGCTCGACGAATGGCGCGAGAAACAGCCCGCCCCGAGGTCGTTCACGGCCCCTAGGCAGGATCTCGCGACGCGTCTTGCGGACGAGAATGCCGTCGGCGCGAAGGAGGGCAAAGACATCGTCGTCGCGTTCAGGACGCGTCCGCCGCTGCCCGACGAGGCCGCGGAGAAGTTCCACACTCTGGAGACAAAGGAGGAAGCTGCAGCGGGGGATCAGGACACAGAGCTGAGCGACGCAACTCCAGAGCTGCCGGCGAAGGTCGAGTTTTGCTCTGGCGTGACTGCTGCCAGTGCTGAACCCGGCACTTTCATCTGCCACGTCCCCGGATTCAAAGTGCGTCCTTTGTCCCTCTGTAAACGAATGCTAGCTAACATGTTTCTCCAGTGGTCGGGACCAACTCTCACTCACAAGTCCTACGAGTCCGACCTCGCTTTTGGTCCTGCTATCGACAACGATGAGGTGTACCAACGTTCGGTTGTTGCCAACGATGTAAGTCCCTGCAGATTACACCACACTCATTTTTCTCATAGTTTCCTTAGATGATTCCCCTTGCTCTGTCCTCCGGTATTGCTTGCATCCTCGCCTACGGACAGACAGGCTCCGGCAAGACTTACACGATGGAAGCTCTCGAGCACCGGATCGCTCGCGACCTCTTTGTTGCAGCCAAATTCATCGGTGACCGACTCTTGCGCGCCGAGCAAGCTGCGAAAGCTTCCTCTTCAGAATCTGTGGAAGTGCCTGACGAAGTGAAGGCCACTGACGTGTTCGAGTTTAACGTCTCGTTCCTCGAGCTGCTGGGGAAACGGGCGGTCGATCTGCTGGAACCTGTAGAAGGCCTTCCTGTCGACGCACAGGGCAACCCAGTACGTAACGAGGTGCCTATACATGAGGACAAGGTTAGTAGTGAAGCTTACTGGGAGGTCACCAGGCTCACTGTCGTGTGATAGAACGGAGATGTTCGCCCACGTCTGGTATCTCGCGTCGTGGAATCGGCTGACCAGCTCGATGAGCTTATCGTCTCAGCGCTGTCCCACAGGTCAGTCCCGCTCTTCCTTTGATCATCTTAGCTAGGACTAATACGTCGGGACATTAGACGAGTCTCTGCAACTCTGCGGAATGCGACTTCGAGCCGTAGTCACGCTGTGCTGACAGTCCGGATCACAAACAAACTTATGCCGTTCGCTGAACCTGGCCAACTGTTGCTTGTCGAGTGAGCCCCTTCCCCTTTGTTAAGAAGATGTCTTAATCAGCGTCCTGCAGTCTAGCTGGGAGTGAGAGATATGAGGACTCCAAGGCCCACGATAAGCAGCGAATGCTGGAATCGAGGGAGAATAACAACAGCTTGATGAGCTTGAAGGAGTGCGTACGGGCTAAGGCGAAGATGGCCACCGAGGACGGCTTTGTACACATTCCATGGCGCAGCAACAAACTGACCATGCTTTTGAAGGTTAGTCTCAAACAATTTCACAATTCAGACCACAGTCCCTTTAATGACTGCCATCTTTTCTAGCCCATCTTCGATGTCGAGTCGAGGCAGCCCTCGAAGACGCTCATCATTGCTCACGTCTCGCCCCACATCCAGGACTCTGCGCACAGCGTCACCACGCTCTCTTACGCCGCACCCTTCAAGACCGCGCCCCCGAAGCCGCGCGGGCCCGCGCCGTACGACCCACAGGACCCTCGGACGTGGAACCACGAGCAGACGCTCGCCTGGTTCACCGAAGAGTTCACGAAGCGCGCCAAGGTTCGCCGCGCGGCCGCGCATAAGGCGCAGGCGGAGAAGGCGGCACGGGAGGGCAAGGAAACGCGGCCGCTCGACCCGGCGGCGCCTGTGAAGCTCGCGGTCGACGTCGCGCGGCTATGCCCGCCGGGCATGACCGCGAAGCACTTTGGGCAGCTGACGACGATGCAGTTCGTGCAGCGCTCCCTCGAGGCCGCGCCCGAGCTCGATCGGGACCTCACGGCGAACGTGGTGAAGAACACGGCAGGGGAGGTCGTGGGCACGTTGTACTACCTCATCTTATCCGCGAAGACGCGCAAGAGGCGGAACATCATGAAGAGCCGCAAGACGATTGACGTCAACATGTATGGTGAGGCCTTCACTGCACTGTACTACTTGACACAAGACGCTGACCAAAATGTTGTGCCCTACAGGCGATTCGCCGTACGATACCATCCCGGGCACGAACGTCCGCATCCCGGAAGGCGAGTTGGCTGAGCACTCGGTGTTCAAGATGTATACGCGCGAGCAATTCGTCATTTCCTCACAGAGGCGGTCCACCGGCTGGTACGAGGTCATCAACGCTGCCGTCCTCGAGGCAAGAGAGGCGGGTGGGAACGTCGCGCTGGCAGAGGTGGAGGCGGTGAGCAAGATGATGGAGGAAGACTACGGCACGCCTGCTACTCAGGAGGCTGCGCAGGAATAGGTGTGCGGACTGCCAATATATTGTCTAGGGAATTCTCGTTAGAGGTCTTGCATATTTATTTTGTGCCATAGCTGCCTGTATTTCGAATATGTAGGACATTGTACGAGTAGCTGTGTTGTATACGATTTCCTTCCAACAGGAGAAGCTCGTCCCGAACGTCCGGCTGCCACAATACTGACTCGAGATAAAGTATAGCATGAAGCACAGCCCGACTGCTGGGCACTTTCTAGCTAAGTCTGGTGTCAAAGCCACTCTAGACCCGTATATCCCCTCTCTCTATATCGTTGAGTTGAGTTGGATGTGAGTTTGAGGTGTGTACGGCATTTCCTGGGTGAAGGCCCGGTCGGTACCTTTGGATCAATTTCTCACGGATGAACGAACTCTCGCTGAGATTGATGCGCTCGTGCGACTGAACCTTTTTGGGAGCTGTCGTTCTTGAATGAGAGCACCCACCACGCTGCGGGGACCTTGGTCAGTCCAGGAGCACATTGTAACCTATCAAGCTCATCAAGAAGAACGTAACAGAGCTGCCGCATTGCATCGGGCTGGCTCGAGAGCCGGGCTGTGCCACCATTCTACGCACAAGATAAACGTAGTCACACGCAGGCGTGGATTTGTACATCATCGGAGCCGTCGAGAAAACCATAAGTAATTTATCCGTTGATCACCGGACAGCGTAGCACTCTGCGTGCACGGCCCTGGTGAGTGCAATAGGTTTAACAACCGAATAACTGGCCTGAGCTAAACAGGCGCCGACACTGCCGCTTGTCCTCATAATCTGTTGTCGCGTCGGCCACAGCTGTCTTGAACGTCGGATATAAATTGGCTGCTCTGCCCACAGATAACCCTGCATCTCGTCCTACCACCTTCCCCCACTACTCGCAATGATATCTAGACTCCAGGTATGTTTCCTCAGTCTGGTGATCCCAACCCCCTGTCTGACCACTTGTTGTCGCGGCAACAGGCTTTAGTCCAGGCTTCGACGCGCGACATGAATCGCTCTTTCCTCAGTGCCCTCGGTCTCGTCGCCCTAGCCGACCTACGTGTCATCCAGTATCGAACAGCTCTCACCGGCAGCGCGTCGTTCCTCGACACCTTCCTTTTGGCCCCGGGGTTGCATCGCCAGCAGGCCGCCGCTGAACTCAACAACGCAGAGTACCCAGCGGTAGGTGCCATGACCACAGGCTACATCTTCCGTGTCGAAAACCAGGCCACAGTCAGTTGGCTGTTGGACATCGGACGGACCGCGCAGTTAACGACTGTCGAGGTGTTACCCCCCTCCGCGAGCTCGCAAGGAGTATTCCCATCAGTACCATATCTTGCGGGCGTGGCTCTCACAGCAGCCGTCTTCTCGAAGTTGGTGGCGATAGAGGATTGGTGGGCCCTCGGAGCCTTGTCCGTGCTTATGCTGGCGCGTCTCCTGAACGTCATCATCATCAAGCGGCGCACCAAGCTAGGTTGGAAAGGCTACCGCGAAAAGGAGGACACCCGTGGAGACCTCATTATTCTGCTCAGCCAAGATCGTTGGGTGCGTTTGCGCGGATACGTCAACGACCTGAAGATCGTCACATCCGGTTGCTGGCTCGCAGACATGAGCCCCCTCGATATCCTCGCCGTCAACCTCGGCACCATCCTCACCTACATCTCTCCCGCCCTCTCGAGTAACGCCACCACTACCGGCAACGTTCTCATCTGCGGACTGCTGCTCGCGTCTGCGGCGCTTATTGGAATATGCAACACGATTACCAAAGATCTCAATATGTTTGGAAGAACCGTCAGGGTGGTCGGCAGAAAAGAATACGATCGGAGACTTACATTGGCCCACGAGCTTATCGAAGAAACTGGACGAGACGACTGGGCCATTGGACTAGGAATGATCACACCTCCCAAGGGCAAGGAAGGGGGTGTCGTCGTAGCAATGTGATAGCTATATTGTTTCTCACAACGTTTATGTCAAGCAGGAAACCATTCAGCAGATCGAACAGATATATTGTGGCCATTTCACTGTGGTACCTGGCGATACTGCCCTGTGTCGACTCCGCTTGCTCGGGGACAACACAGTGATGCATCATCCCAGCCTCACTCCCTACACCGTATTTTTCCACGAATTACTTGGCCCTACTCAGTTTCCCACAGGTTGTAAAGTTCATTGCCCTCTTTTCATATATGAAGTTCTCACTGCTTTTATTTTCTTGATACCAATTGATTGCACAGAGTTATATGGTACACATTTAATTTGAGCCGTGTTTAGCAGTATACAACCATAGTTTCCTTCAGTAACCCGATATCCTCGTCCTTCTTTTCAATGAGATCTGCTTGAAGTTCGTCCTGATCTAGACGAATCACTGCTACCTTCGAGATCTCATATGCTACCTTCTCTACTCTGTGCTTCCCGACGATCTTCCCAACTTGAAGTCCGCGAGGCCAACGAGGGCATAACGGCCCTTTTCCACCGGCGCACGAAATTCCGCGATGTCAAACCTGAAGTAGCCACCACCTGAAAGCTTAGCTTTGCACCGCCCCTCCAGCTCGCCCTCGCTGTAGTCGCCTATCGAGCCTGGCATTTCGCGGTCAGACTCAGGCTCGGATTCGGAGTCGTCTGGAATGTCGTCCTCCGAGTTGTCTGCTTCTTCGCCCTCCGAGTTGTTATCGTCCTCTTCTTCCGACTCGTCCTCGCTCTCCGAGCTGGGCTCTCTGCCTCTCTGCGACGTCACGGACTGGGGCTCCCTGCTGCAGGATGTGGTATCGCAGCCGCGCATGAGGAACGCCGTGTGGTAGTACGCATCCGAGCAGTCAGAGTGTCAGTGGCCCGCCTCGGGAGTCCGTTATTTGCTGATGGCACGTCTATGTTCGAGGTGGGATATACAACTACTTAGTATACTATGTACACGGGGCTTAGTCACGTCTATCAAGTAGACATTCGTGACTCTGCTGCTCCGAGTCTTTGTATCACATAGCCCGCTTGCACGAGAATCGATGTGGAACACTATCCATTTAGCGCCGTGTGCTAGTTTCACCCTCGACTTATGCGAGGTCGAGTACTACTTATTAAGTACGAGGTCCGCGGAAACTTCCGCGCCAGGACGTCGATCATCGCCCTCCCTCGGAAGTACTTTCGCGCCAGTCAACAAAATTCATTAGTATTAGTCAATTGATAGTGCGCATGTTTATTTCGCACATTTATTTCATGCCATAGCATCACCTTGCTATAAGGGTACAAAGTCAGAAAATCCCAGCGGGCAATTTCCTGCTCTAGTAAAGTCGACTCTAGATCTTCAAGGCGTTTGTTAGAGTCCCGATGCCCATGTACTAGTTAGTAGTAGCGCTATGGCATAATATATTTGTAAGCCACATGAAAGATCATGCAAAAACCATAATTTCAGCATTGTTTTATTCCTAGCGGTAAAGGGTGTACGGAGTCTCCGAGCAGGATTACGGATGTAAACTCATTAGTTTTATCCGATATCATCTCGATATCTGTATCTCTGAGATCTGACAGAGCATGTGTCGCAGAGTGGCAGCGCCGTGTGAAAATATTCATAGCATTACCAAACTCGCCGCTACAATGAGTCCAAGTCTTAAATATCCCCCACTGGCTGAGAGCCGTCGTCAGATCCGTCGCGAGCAAACCTCAACGATTCTCCTATATTTCCTAGGTAGCCCGACGATGTACCGATGGTGGTAACTGCTCCAAAGCCGGAGCTTTCCCGTAAGTTGATGAGAAAACGCTGGATGAGGATGATCTGTAAACTCGGCTGTCCAATACGTTTTAGCGTTGAATATTCAGCGTGTGATACTCGACGTTCATTAGGTCCGAGCTTACCAATGCTTGTACAAAGTCGGCTACAGCCAATGAAGGTAACTACATATAATCAGTAGAGGCGTTTTTTTGCATAAGAAAGTGTGCTCACAAAGCCGAGGTCTGCGAAAACCTGAACAACATTAGGTAGAAGCATCGCTCTCCATGACCAGAAAGATGTGAGTGTCGTCTGCAAGCAAGGCCCATCACGAGGCTTCGCTTACATAAAGTATAATGTACCTGCGCGTACGGCTGAGGAAAACACACGGTGGATGGGCCTTGTCTGCACTCACCATCGCGTAGAATACAATACGAAAGTGGAACTCTCAGCCCAAAGCGCCT
Source organism: Phlebiopsis gigantea 11061_1 CR5-6 (assembly GCA_000832265.1). Taxonomy (NCBI): domain Eukaryota; kingdom Fungi; phylum Basidiomycota; class Agaricomycetes; order Polyporales; family Phanerochaetaceae; genus Phlebiopsis; species Phlebiopsis gigantea. The sequence continues at coordinate 32,353 of KN840627.1, read as the reverse complement.
GGCTGCCATGACCTGCTGCCAGGTTCTTGCCCATGTGAAGTATATCACAAGGATGTCTGCAAGTATTGCGGGGGCCCGGGTGATGTAAACGCCTGCGAATGGCATTAGAACTTTGTAAACTATTCTCTATCATTTATTCACTTCTATAAGACACGTGAACAAGTACTTTCGAGGTGATGAAGGAATTTACATACATGGTAGAGATTTCGGCCAATACTTGGCTTATCGCTACGGTGAAATCTATGCATGGCGTACTTGCAGAGGCTGAGGACGTCATGAGTCTGATTATAATGAACTGACAATATCAGAGCATGAGATGTCTGCGTGTGCAAATTCACAAAGGGAACTCACCACATTTGTGCCGGCTGGAACAAGCCCTAGGATGGCTACGACGAAGAACAGAACACGTTCCTGGCTATACATAACTGACATGCGCAGAGCGGAGAAAACTATACCAGAGTATCCTTTAGTTCATGTATGTCCGAATACAACAGCACTTACGAGCAGCTTCAACCATACCAAGAACAGCAAATGTCTGATGCAGAACATAGTCCTCCCCGCATCTAAGGGGTAGATGAGCCGATACATTTCGCAAGGATGATCAGTTTAATGTACCCCTTGATAATTGGTCAGCGTATCAATGCCACGAGTGGATATTGAAAGTCTTACATTGAACGTGGTGACCCATCCGGAAACCATGGGCAACATCGCGGTAATCCCGGTAACAACCATACACAGCATGAGGAAACGGGTCGCCAAGAGAAGAAACGACGTCACAGTGACATGGCGTCGCCAGCCAATCGTGACTTCATGCTCAAACGTGATGAAATACTCGTATAGCATGAGAGCTATCGTCTCGTCAACCACCGTTCCGCATACCATCACGAGAGTGACACCAACCACATAAGGCGCTGATGAGATAAAGTCTTATGCTTCTATGATCTAAAATGAGCGATACAGGATGTGTTGGGATGCGACATGAACTCACTGGCTGGCATTCTGGGCATCTTCCGCGGATACTTCTCTGGTCAATGTCATTTTGTTCTGCGTCGAAGGAAAGTGGAGGCGTGTAATAACGCAGTTCGCCACGTACAGTATATATAATGTAGCGTCGAGCTTGGCCTGCGAGGACTTGCTAGCCCGATCAGCACACTGAAAACGTTAGAGGGAGAACCCACTTGCTATCACAACGCCTGAGAGCATATGCGGTTTTGAAACGTTAGAAAAACTCATTCGGGTACCGATGAGAGACGTCAATTGATGCGATTGGCAGATGCATGGCTACTAGATTGTCATTCCGGATGCTTACGCTAAATGAGACGCTACCTACCAAAGATAATGAGCTTACGGTAGCTGACATCGCTCCAGCTGCATATCCCCCAGGGATGGGTACGCTATGTGGCTACCGCTATCTGTGAACGCACATCAGAGTCGGCATTATTGGAGTCGGAGCGCACAGTACCTGGAAGGCAGGTACGGACGAAAGCCGGGGCAGGATATTTGTGCTCCGAGCACTGCTTCCGCGCGTACGTTTGCGGTCTGTTTCTAGTCGTCTGGAGGGTAGTCAAGGTGATAGAGGGAGACCTGGAGTATAGCGGAGGTGAGAACAGGCTCATTCGCCCCCGGGGATTTGTTTGCAATTGGCCTGACGTCTGGGGACGGGAATTCTGTGCGTCCAAAAATCATGAAGTGATGCGCCAAGAAATGGATAGCTCGGTTGAAACTGTCGTATATACAAATTAAGCATGACTCAATGTTACGTTCCATGATTCAGAGGACGTTTACCGTATAGTCCTCGGCGTCGTCTCCAATCGCACGAGAGCTTTTCATTCTGTATCACCTTGACATACATGGCCGCATCAGCACTGGAGAAGATTTTTCGTGAAGCAGCACACGCCCCGCTTCTGAAATTTCCGCATCGCAAAGGAAACGTGTGTGAAAATAATGTCAGTACAAACCTTTCGTACATTGCCCGGAAATAAGGCGTGATGCGATTCTTGTGCGTGGCGATCTCAGTCAATGAGATGGCGTCGGGATCTGGACGCGTCGCCGTATAGAGTTCTGCGAGGCCCCAAGTGGCTGTGAAGGGGAACGCAGACCGGAGCGCGCATTCGCCGGAAGGCTGCAGATCAAAGTTAGTATTGTCACAGAGAGATTTTCACCTCAGGGCGTGTCAGTCTGAATATTGATTCGTATGCCTAAGGATGCTGTAGATGCTGTACAGTGTACAGTCGGAGGATTCCGGGGCCACTGGCAGGCCTGATCCGCGATGGTTGGAATAGGGTGGGAGAGTGATTGAGCAGTTCTGCCTAGAACTATGTCTAGGGGACTGCTCACTCACCGCAAAGCACAACGCGAGGCTTGCGCGCCTTGGTTCCTCGAGTCATGATCACTATGTGGCGCAGCAGGGCACCCGGCCACAGCTGCATGTGATTTTGTGGTCATTCAAATTCATCACTCGTATGTGACTTTGATATTCAAAATCGGTTGGGGACGTTCAAACCGTGCGGGAAACCCCAGCGAGTCAGTGCGGGGCTCCGCCCTAGCAAGATAGACAGGAGCATGGTTCTAGTGTGGTCATAAGACTCCGTTAGCCGTGAGAGATGAGATCGGTGAGGGCACACCTAGGCACTCAAAGATACCCAGGCATGTCAGGAGTGGCAGGCTCACGTAAAAACGCAGTGTGAGGCCTCGTCAAGACGTAGATTTCCAGCATAGGGACTGGACGTGGATGCGTCGCACGTCGTGGTCGAGGACGACGACCGAGCCGTCAATGGGCGCCTGTGTGCGAAAGTCTGTTCCTCCACATCCTCCACCTCGCCTCTACGCAAGCGCCGCCATCGAGGCCTTTGCAGCCTCGCGATGGGCCGCAGAGAAGGAGGGAATGTTTGGAAAGAGGGTATATAACCGAGAGCGTCGCGATGCACGCACCCGCCGCGCCTCTCCCCGCTGGCCAGCGCGGTCGAAGAGGACGAGCCGGGGGCAGAGCGGAGGCAGCCCGGCTCGAGCCAGAGACGGAGCCATCGGATACGCGGGGTGGTGGTCCCGGCCGAAGTGGCTCTCCACGGGGCCCCTCCTGGATGCGGGTAATGGCCCAATTCACATGCCTAAGTCCGCAAGCAAGGCTTGGTGCACTAAACACCGATCGTCATGGCCTCCGCACAGTCAAAAGGCCTGTGCCCGTCTAGAGGGCGTGATTTTGTCTCTCCCGACCTTTGCTTGCGCGCGGCACTCCCAGCCCCTGGATTATACCCTCCTCGCCGGTCACCTTCATTGCCTCGACACGGCCACATCCCACCTCCAGCCACCTCCGACCATGTCGCGCACCAACGGAAACAACAAGAAGCCGGTAGGCTTTGCGACCCAGCTCACCGCAGGCGGTATCGCCGGTGCCATGGAAGCGGTGAGTCCCCCCACTCGCACCGCGGCGGCGCGTCGACGGCCAGCATACGCGTTTCCCCCCTTGCCGCATGCCTGCTCATGCGCTACAACAGCTTTGCTGCCAGCCTCTGGACACAATCAAGGTCCGGATGCAGCTTTCGCGCTCAGGAAGGGCACCAGGAGTACGTGCCATGTTTATTCCACAGCATCCCGTCGCTCAACGAGCGGTCGTAGACAAAACCACGCGGGTTTATTGCTACTGGCGCAATGATAGCACGGCGCGAGACGCCGTTGGCACTGTACAAGGGTCTCGGGGCCGTGCTCTCGGGCATCGTACCGAAGATGGCGGTCCGCTTCGCGTCATTTGAGGCATACAAGGGGTGGCTGGCAGATCCAGAGACGGGCGTGACGAGCATCGGCAGCATCTTCCTCGGTGAGCCCCGCGCACATTCCCTGGCTCCCACAGCATTTTCCTGACGCCGCATATAGCGGGCCTGGGCGCCGGCACGACGGAGGCGGTCGCGGTCGTGACGCCGATGGAGGTCGTGAAGATCCGCCTGCAGGCGCAGCAGCACTCGCTCGCCGACCCGCTGGAGGCGCCGCGGTACCGCAACGCGGGGCACGCCGTGTACACGATCGTCCGCGAGGAGGGCCTCCTGACGCTCTACCGCGGTGTCAGTCTGACCGCTCTGCGCCAGGCCACGAACCAAGGTGCGCCTGCACGTCTTCCCTCCGCGGCGTGTGCTGACTGCTTCGCGTGCAGGCGCGAACTTTACCGCGTACCAGGAGCTGAAGAAGGCCGCGCACAAGTACCAGCCGGAGCTCACAGAGCTGCCGTCGTACCAACACATGATGATTGGGCTCATCTCGGGCGCCATGGGCCCCTTCTCGAACGCACCCATAGACACGATCAAAACCCGTACGTCTCCCGCCCGCTCTGTGCTCGCCTCTCCCCGCCCGCTCACGCCTCTCGCCGCGCAGGGCTGCAGAAGGCCCCCGCCGAGCCCGGCAAGTCCGCGTTCCAGCGCATCGCGGGCATCGCGCAGGACATGTGGCGCCAGGAGGGCGTCAAGTCGTTCTACAAGGGCATCACCCCGCGCGTACTGCGCGTCGCCCCCGGCCAGGCGATCGTATTCGCGGTGTACGAGCGCGTGCGCAAGGTCATCGAGACAATGCAGAGCTCGGACGACGACCTGTACTCTGAGTAGCACCGGACTTCGGACCTGGATTGTCGCCGTATTGTATGTAATTATATAAAGCCGGTCTTGTGCTCAGATTTCTATGGGTCGCCCAGTGCTTGGACAGTTTGGAAACGCGGTGTAGTCTGGATTGTACAGTTACTACAGAGCGTGTCGATGGTGTCATTCCCCGCGAAGTACACAGGGCATTTGAACGGTACTTTTACGTGGCTAAAAATGTGCGTGCGCGGTGTAAGAAGGATTCAAACATATCAAGAAAACATACCGAGGAATTGCGCTCGGAGGAGTCATATTGACGAAGCACACGGTCGCCGGAAGTATGAGCACTGCAGAGGTAAAGTAGTATAAGCATTTGTAATGAGAACCTGGAATCAGGAATAGGACAGCTCAGTGTCTAGCCCCGGATTTACGAACTTGCGCGAAGGTTCTTGAAAGCAGCCTCCGGCTGGTAGTAAGGGTACATGGTAGCTGTCGGAATCCGGGCCCTACGAAGTATACAAATCGCGTAATGCGATAGTTTGTTCTGTCTTTAGTATTATCTGTCTAGTCTAGACTGGCGGCTCTGCTGTCATTGGCCCGGAGGTTCCTGTCTGGCGCTGCAACGCCGTCTTGCTGCAGCTTCGCCTCCTGGTCCGCAAGACGTAACCTAGAATCATACGATGAATCCCGCTGTGGACGTGAGTGTACTACAAATTGACTTACTTATTGCGTGCTACGAGTACTCGCATTATCCGTTCTCGCTCAGGGGGCGTCATCTCCGTCCAATTGGCGATGCGTGAAAGTGTCTAGTTGAACGGGTACAAGGTGAGCGCGAGGTCTGAGTCAGAAGAGAGAAGCCATGTACCCCGTCGCTGTTGACTACCAGAGGCCCAAATGCATCAAACTTCATCTCTGAGCCCACGCTAAGCTTCGGTGCTTCCTCGGTTTGGGACGGAGGAAGGGGGAGAGGAGCGTGAGGTTCAAGTTGCGAGTCCTGCGGTTCGGGTTGCGTCTGACTCATTCTCGCGACGCTGTTGTGGGATGTAGGGACAGCTGGGAGAATGGGAGTGTTGCCGCTATATTGCAAGTCAAGAGGGCATTGTATAAACGTCAAAGATAGAGGAGGGACGCTGTGTCTGGAGGTTTCGAGAGTAGTGGGTGACGACATAGGCAGGTTTTTCCCACGGGTATTAAGACGGATGCCCGGAGCAGCGGACCGGTGACTTCTGCAATTACCGTCATTGGTACATGTCTAGTACACTTATGAGTGAGTCCTGCAATGTCACGGACAGCGAGGATCATGAACCTTCCATCATTTCAAGCTTTGATATGTGCATTGTATATGGATCAATGATGCTACAGTCAAATTCAAGTACTGACGGCTTCACCGAGGAGTAAGTATAAGTAACGTAGGTCAGACTACTCGTTTCTGTAGTGCTCTTGCCTGGATAGATATCTAGAAGCGACTCTCTCCCACGCGCAAGTAAACTATATGTTGCCTTTGAGTGAAGAGGCTGTAAGACTCAGGACTCCACGAGCCTGGACACCGCTTTGAGCCTTCCCACGGCATGTGCGCGTCTATCTCGCATGAGAACAATGTGAAAGGGCTTGGAGACCTTGTCTTCCCGTCGAGATGATCCCGTCGTTGCATCCACCACCACCACCCACACGTCCTCGACGTCGACGCTATCGCTGTTTGGCCTGGCAATCATCACCTGGAAAAATCAGAGAAAACCGTCGGAAAGATGATGCGTAAAATGGCCGACAAACTCGGCCACATAACGTCTCCGAGACCTGCATCTGCCGGTGCGAACTCCCCTTCTTCTCCCTCCTCAGCACAATCGTCAGGGAGCCAACCAGTCCCTCATTCGCCGTCGCCGTCGCTCTCGTCGACACAGTCCACCGCCTTGTCTTCTGCTGGCTACCGGCCGTCTGTCTCGACCGAGCGTACCTCGGTCAGCGCGTGGAGGGGCAACAAGAACTCGGCGGCACAGGAAATCTTGCCTGAGAGCATGGATGTTGACTTGCCCACTGAGCCGGTTGTCCCGCTTCAAGTACGGCGGCAGACTGGCTCCTACCGTCTCTCGGATTTTATTATCCACCGGACGCTCGGAACTGGCAGCTTTGGGCGGGTGCATCTCGGTGCGTCCTACGTTCCTCGTGCTTGAAATGGTATGCTCACCGCGACGTATGCAGTACGGAGTAAGCACAACTTGCGCTTCTATGCCATCAAAGTCCTTAGCAAGGAGAAGATCGTCCGCATGAGGCAAGTTTCGCATACGCGGAACGAGCAGCAAATGCTCATGGCAGTGCAACACACGTTCATCATCAACCTCTGGGGCTCATTCCAGGACTCTGCGAACCTGTACATGGTCATGGACTTCGTCCCGGGCGGAGAGCTGTTCACACTCTTGAGGCGGTCGAACGTGAGTATCCCCCCTCTTACACGCCCACGACACCATGCAACCGTCGGTGCGTCGCCCGCAACGACGCGCTGAGGGCTCTATCCGGCATCCAAGATAGGGCCTCACCTATCACCAACAAGCAGTTGAGCACGACGCTGATCCCCGTTCCAGCGCTTCCCAGATCCCGTCGCAAAGTTCTACGCTGCAGAGGTCGCGCTAGCGTTGAACTATATGCACTCGCTAGACATCATCTATCGCGACCTGAAGCCGGAGAACATTCTGCTCAACGCCGACGGCCATATCAAGATCGCGGACTTTGGCTTCGCGAAGCACTGCAACACGAACGCGTGGACGCTTTGCGGCACACCAGACTATCTCGCTCCCGAGGTGCGTCACCGCTTCTTTCATTATACGTTTTAGGTTCGGACCTGACCTATTGTCAGATCATCCGGAACGAGCGGTACAACAAGTCAGTCGATTGGTACGCACTCGGCGTGCTCATCTTCGAGATGCTCTCTGGCCTACCACCGTTCCACGAACCCGATGCGAGCCACGTCGTGCTTTACGAAAAGATCTGCGCAGGCCCTGCGGCGATCCGCTGGCCGCCATTTAACGCGCTCGCGCAAGACCTAATTCTGAAGTTCCTCGAACACGACCCAACAAAGCGCTACGGCAACTTGAAGCACGGCGCCGGCGATGTCTTCGCGCACCCTTGGTTCAGGGAGGTGGACTGGGACAAACTGAGGAAGCGGGAGATCACGGCGCCGTACTTGCCAAAGATTGCATCCGCCGGAGATGCTTCTGCGTGAGTGTCTATCCGTGCGTCGTGAATTGCCTACAGCTTATCTCGGTTACAGCTTTGAAAAATACCCCGAAGACAACGTCGCGGCGACGTATGGGCAGCCTGTCGACGATCTGTACGGAGATATGTTCCCCGACTTCGACTATGCTGGTGTATAACGACCCAGAATCCTCTCGCGCCTCTGTCATCATCGCATATGCGCTCTCGCCCCTCTTGTGCTGTCCATGCCATTCGAGGTTCGCTCATGCAGGCACATGCAGCAAACCACCCTAGCCCACGTCCTGTACTTTGTTGTTATCGTTTGTTGTACACCATCCGTTCGCTGTTGTGTTAGCTACCTCTCGCCCATGTATACCTGTTTTATTGATGAGGAACTGGATCAAACTATAGGATATTCTATGCCATCATACCGTGCATGTGTGGATGGTGGGTTCCCCCAAAATGTGCGTTCCAGATATGTTACTATTGTACAGGAAAGTCCGTTCGAAGTAGAGGTCCATAACCTGTCACTGATCACAATATCACGCAGTCTCCAAGCTTCAATCTTCAAGGTCGCAGTCCATCCTGAGGAAACCGGTCCTTTCACCTTGCATGGCTCAACGAGATCTTTAGCCCCAGCTGCTCACATGTCAACTTCCGCCACCGCGTCTGCTCGGCCCTCGTCGCAGCACACGTAGTAGAGGTCTCCGGGGCCTCAGCCACGTCGAACGCCCCCTCCTGCACCTTGCTGATGAGTTCCATGACGGCCCACTTGGTGTCGAGATCGTCGCGGATCGCAGTGGCGACGCGTGGGTTGCGCTCGGCCGCGGAGACGAGGAGCATGAGGAAGCGGTCGGTCGGGTGCGGCATGAAGAGGCGCGCCTCGCGCGAGAAGTCGATCGAGCTCGCCTCGCGCCGCAGCAACCGTGCGACGCGCCGGTCGTGCCCCGGCACGCTGCCCGCGAGCAGCTGCTGCACAAAATGCGTGAGCACGCGCCGGAAGTGCGCGGCGTTGGACGCGTTGCAGCTTGCGAGGATCGTGATCGCGGCGTTCCACTCCCTCGAGGTGACGGAGACGCTGAGGACGGAGCCCAAGACTAGCGAGGGCACATCGACGGGGCTGGGTTATATGGGGATGAGCAAGAGAGGATGGAGTATTTTGGAGCAACGTACACGTCCTCGAAGATCAGCACCAGCTGTTCTACTGGGATTACCTGCAAGTCGTCCAAGCGGGGCTTGTTCTGGCGTGCCTCGAGGGATCGCACCAGATACTGTACATGGCCGAGTACTTCTGCATACACGCGATGCACCTCCTTGTCCTTTTGCTGCTCTTTCGTGAGCCGTACCTCCGCATTGATCGCCCGGCGGAACTGCTCGTTGAAGTAGTCCTGGAACACGAGCGACGCAGAGATGACCTCCCAGGTCCACGCCTGCAGTGCCGGCGTCGCGGTGAGGCACTGCACGAGGGCGTCCATGCGCTCCCAGCCCTCGTCGGACGCGCGGAGACGCGTCGCAGCCTGGGCGATGCGCGCCAGGAAGAGGCACGTCGCGAGACGCATCGCGTACGTCCGCTTGTCCTTCGTCACCCACCGCCCGGGACCCACGCCCGAGCCGGACCAGGTGCCGTAACGGTAGTCCTGTGGGAGCAGGAACTGACGCGTCCACAGGCGGCAGAGGCACCCGAAAACAGACGCCATGCCTGTGCGCGCGGCCTCGGGGCCCGTGAGCTCGGTGACCGCCGACTGTGAAACCTTGACGAGCTCGGCGAGGATGCACAGCACTGGCAGCAGGGGGTGTACGAGCTCTGCGGACGAGAGGCCCGGTTGCTCGCGGAAGAGCCGGAAGATGGCGTCGGTGTTGAAGTTAGGCGGTATCTCGCAGCACTGTTTCGAGCAGAACTCGTGCAACTCTCCCCGCGTATCGCAGTCGGTGGACTCTGAGGCGACGGTGACGTGTACCAAGACATCGGAGAGGTGGGAGATGAGACGTGACAGGTCGCCTGGGGCGGGTTCCTCGAGCTTCCCGTTTGCCCACGCGTCCGACTTCGAGCCTATAAACTGAACGAAGCTCCTCGCCTCTGCAGGCAGCGTGGGGTCAAGACGCTTTGCATATTGTTGGAAAGCCACAGATATATTATCCAGGACATAGTTCCACTTGATGTCGGCGCCTTGAGTAGTAGAAGAGGATGCATCCGTGGATTGGCCGTTCATAAGCGGACGAGGTTGAGTAGCGTACTTGAACCAGACAAGGTAGACGTGGGCATCTAGCGCTTCGTGAACAGTCCAAGGTCGTTTCTGAATGAGACCAGAGAGCAGTGCAAAAAATGCTTCGTTCGTGGCGAGGAAATCCGCGTATGTATCTGATGAGAACGACGCGATGCGAGCCATGTCTGGCGCTGTTTCAGCATCTGCGTCTTTGAGGTCACTGCGCTTCTTCCTGGATCAGACTCAGTAAGCTATTCCCAGCGACATGCGACAAATTAGACATACCACCCACTCAACCTTCCCAGAGCGAGATGTCGCAGTATCGTCCCAACATCCTCGCCTTCGCACTCCGGGCTACACAGACCGTCACAGACAGCTGCTGCGTGATTTCCGGACATCTCTTGAATGAGCAAATCCCACGCCCGCCAAAACAAAGTGGTATCGTATGTGTGCGGCGGTGCGCGAACAATCGTGCTGTTTCGAAAATCACAGATATCAATCACAGATCGAAACCAAGCACAAAGATGGTCAGACTCTAACTAACCAGATGGTGTGTACCAATTCAATGTAAGGGCCGCACTCCGTAGGCTTTTCAGAAGTCTGACTATCTTGGAAGCATCGGCTGAGATCACGGATTCTTTCTCGAAGTATCCTCTGTTTCGGGGGAACGTCCGTGATCATGTAATTTGAATGGCTACGAAAGCGCAGCGTGCGAGCTCAGAAAAAGAATAAAGATATTGCTAGAAATGACTGACCCAGAAACCTTGGACTTCGTGGAATATGACCTGTGAATTACCGCAGCATTTGCTAGCACCGCACCACGAATCTGCATGTCTGCGTTGCACATAGCCAGCAGCCGATGTGCAAGAGAAGTTGCAGAGTGCATCGCACGGAATGGGAGCGAGCCAATATCGCGGATAACTTTGAACAGCGTCGGCCGCGAGGATGAAGCATCGTAATTGTAATACTTCTCCGGCACCAAAGCGAGAGACTTTGAAGCCGAGCTCTCTTTGATAGAGGCGTCGTCCACGACAGTGGCCGTTTCGGCGAGCGACTCTTCATATCGGTCCCACTGAGTGTCCTCATGATCAACGACAGTACCCGCAATGGTCGCGGTATCGTCATGCCCGAGGGAAGTCATGCTGTGTAAGGGTTTCCGTAGAGAATCGATCTGGTCGAAAGTGGTACTGTGGAATGCGGCCTAAGTCTGAAAATGTGGAGAAGATAGTCAACCTCGAGTCGTTGTGAAGGAGAGGAGCATGAATGGAAGTAGGAAAGACCTTTATACCCAGCGTCGTAATGAGTGATTGTGATGTGTTGGTGATGCGTACTGTCATTATGGGCGCCTAGACGAAACTGCTCGTTTGTAGCGCTGTGCTTTTTTTGAGCCGCAGTGTACTAGCGTACGGACAATGTTCAGCATGTGAAGCAGAGACTATGCGGGACCATCGGACGTACCATTTACCGATACAGCTATCGCGTCAAAGCTAAAATTAAGGCCGTAAACGAAGGCCGCACAACGGCGAGCGGTGGGAAATTGCTTCGCTTAGACTCGCAGCTCCCAACTTGCATGCTCGGAATCACCACAAGACCTATGCCCATTGCGGTGCATCTCAAAGGTCGCACTTCACGACACCGAGGTCAACGGAGTAAACTGCGAAGAGGCAACGCAACATCCATAGAAGCGATTTCTTGATCACGAGTCCGTAATCCGTGAGTGTACCTGGCACTCATTGCGATCGGAACCTAGTCCACGGACCCCCTTGCCCGCCATCTTCGGGGGGCGGAGAATGAGTGGGATAGAACCGACTGCGCTAAGGCGTTTGTGAGTGAGCGAGCGGTAACCTTCAAGAGCAATATTGTGAATGAACTCAACAACGATTGACTCCGAGTCAGATGACTGGTGGTTCTGAATTGGGAATTTATTTGGTGGACTTGTGTGAATGTTTGTGTGTGAATGTGAGGATCGTCTGAGCGCATTGACATTTACCCTCATACTGCGCCACACGTAATATTGATGCAGGCGACCGCAGGTAGCGAACGAGGACAGCGAACCAAATTAAACGCCCTGACTAGGGCGCATCATCGGGTGCGTCCGGGCGCATCAGATTGGTGCAGCGTCTCTTTGAACTTGAACTTCCCCTCGTATAGACGTAGATAAATTAGAGACTTCGGAGATAGTAGAATAAGGATTGAATAACCTAAAAAGTGAGTCTCACTGAAGCACATAGTGTGCGGTTATCCTAGGGAAGGCTCCAAGACTCCATCAGGAGCCCGTCCTCGGAGCCACTTAGTAAGACTGGTCTCCAGGTGTACGCGTGGTACTCGTGGCTTTTATACAAGGTGCGCTCACATTACAATGACATCTCTCTCTCTCATTATGGTGTAGGATACAGGAGTCACGGACAACCAAGCGACTTGATGTGGATTCTAGATTGACTGCAGCTCCTCCCGGATCCGCATCGCGACCAGTAGACCGGTCCCACTGCGTGCCATGGAGTTTACTTGAACAGGAAATTACAAGGCACTCTGATAACTTCCGGTATCCGAACTCGGAGGTACAAAGTCGTGGGACATGCGGCAAGCGAAGCAGGTATTGCACCGGGCACCTTCACTTCCGGTAATATATGATTCTATCCCACGCTTGGCACAGCTAGTATACAAACATCTCAGCCTTCGACGTTCCACCGTTGCCACCAGGTAATCCATGCGGCTCAGCCGCCTCTTAAGCCCCGAAGATCTCGCATTCTACATTGACATCGTTTTTCTGAGACGTGGGCTCTCCATCTCGATCATGCATTTGGAATGTAGCCTTAGTCTGTTAGCTTGAACAGGTAAGTCCACTTCCCTATGGAGCATCTTCACGATGAATTAATTGATGTGATTTGCGAGGCAGATCAAGTTGGCGACCGCTATAATGCTGTGTGTGCCGCACAGTTGGATGCCCTTGTCTTCTGTGTCCCCGCTCCCAGCCTGTTGCTCCCTTCAGGAGATCGACTTCTTAGAAGATGTCCCAGAGTGTTGCGAATTTGATTCGACAAAGGTGAAGTCGCACAGTATCAAGTTGGAAGGTGTACTCACAGTAGATGACAGTACGGCAACATATTATTTCGAACTTTCGTTATGCGGTGAGCAGTCAGTGATACTTGATTGCGTTATTCACTAACGGAACCTCTTCATTAGCTCTCCTTTGCTACGAATATTGCATTACTCTGGAATACGAGGTGTTAATTGGCTGGCGACGAAGAGTCACCGCAACATCAGCGCTCTTCATGCTGAACCGCTGTGTGATGCTCTGCACTGTCGCAACCGGCATTCTCTCATTCCTACTATCCATTGCGGACACGTCACAGGTACGATCCTACCACAGTATATTAGGATGTGTAAAGCTCATTTCATCCAAAGGGGTATGTTATATCATCCGTCTGAACATTTAGAGAAGAATCTTAGAGATCTGCCAGGTGCAAGAAAATATTTCTCGTGCAACAGGCATTTGCATTGCTTGGTGTCGCTGAAGCCGCATGTGATTCCACCTTACTTTATTGTGCAGCTGTAAATCTCATTCCGCAGTCTTTTCAGCCCTACGGATATCCGCTTTGTATGACCGCAACTGTGTGCTCTTTTTAGGAGTGTTCATCCTTGCCATCGTACCAATAGTTACAAATGCAGTAAGACCCGCTCTTCCCCAAATCGCTGGGCGACGCTTACCTCTTGTAGTTCGGCTCTGCCGAATTAGTTTTCACCATTGCCGTCCAGCCGCCGTACGGGCATTTTTGTGCCATTAAGCCGCACATAGACAAAGAGCTCAATACTATGTACGTACCGTGAGCCATCGTGAAAACCTATGACTGAATGTATTCAACAGAAGTGAGTAATCAGGAAGGCGATCCTGTGTGACACTTACAGTGTTCCAAGTGTTATGGGTTACCCGTATTCCCGCCATACTTGCGGATATCCTGGTACTCTACTTCACGTGGGCAAGAACATGGCGCCACATTCAAAGAGCAAGAGAAGTCGGGTTGAGAGTGCCCCTCTCGTTCTGCATCTTGCGAGACGGTAAATATCAAGATGACGAATGGCACGTGCAACTCATTCATATTATTCAGGGACTGTGTATTTTCTGTACGCAGGGTACATCCAATTCTATGCGCAAACAGCGTTGGTAACGCGGCTCATGCTCAGCGCATCACTCCTTCTTAACGTGATACAGCTCGCCGCAGACCTAGGCTTCGTGAGTACGCGAGCGATTGGTTGGAAATTGGGCTAAACACACGTACTTAGCTCCCCTCCATCGCGTTGGCCGACTTCCTAGAAACATACGTAAGTCGACGATTGAGATGGCACAGTGCGTGTTTGGACCTGAATCACTGGATTGGTCACACCCTCTTCAGCCAGCTGTGCAGACCATCCTCATCGGACGATTTCTCATCAATTTGCGCGGAGATTGTGACGTTGACTCCTATGGCAGAGAATATCGAAGCTCGATGTGCCCATCATTGCACGGTGCCGACTCGAGACGTCTAGGAAATATAGGATGTTCTCTGAGGTTTGCCTCTGACGACGTCGCAGAGCCTGTGGAATGAAGCTTGGGGATGCTGGGCCGGTTTGTTGCCAGTGGCTCCGGTAAGCAGACTAGACATGCAGCTCTCACATGGTCTAGAAAATAACCAAAGGGTAGTGTTGCAGTGTGAAAGAGGGAGAATCGCTACCTCAGGTCCATTCGTTAAGCACAGCTGGGTCAATGTAGCCTCCATTGACAGACTATTGTACCCCGTGGAAATCCTTCATCAGGCTACAACTTCAATGGCCACTGTGCGTACTACCTCTTCGCGAATCGCATAGACACCAAGAGCGATCAATCTACTGGCAAGTGTGCTCAAAAATTCGTGGCCACGAGAGCTTGCTTGACTTGCTCACATATCAAACCTCATATCCCCCCTTTTAACTCAGGCACCCGAATTTGCAGCACAGCCTAAAAGCATCTTACGCGGACGGTCGGGGTGATCCTCGATCGCACGGGAAACTTCCTGCCCCGACTTTGATCCATAGATCCGCAGTCGATCCCTCCGGATAGTGCGCGCTCCGGGTTTTCATGCCGATTTTCACTCTTCACAAAGACAGCGGCCGCCACAGAGCGCACCCATGCGTCATGCCACTTCAGTACGTTCCGGCCACTACCTACGCTACTACGACATGCTTTGATCCTGCAGGGGCGTGTGTCCGCGGCCCATATTTTCGCGGCGGTTATCTCGTCCCGGTCCCCACACTAGTGCGTGATGCACCAGTTGTACAGCTTTTCATCTTACAAAGTTCAGAGTATGTGGCGGTAGTACGTGTCTACCTGTTACAGATACTTTCCGGTATTGACCGGCTTACACTTTTTCATAGGCTGTACCCGACGCTACGCTAAATATCGTAGGATCCATTGGGGCGCACCATCAAAAGTCCTCGCACACCCATTCTCTTTCATACAGACCTTTCCGATGTCGACAAGTCAAGAGCTAGTTTTGGAGAACATCGAGGCACAAAAGTTGGTCAAACATAACACGCATAACGTCTTTCTCACACTGTGTCGTAGGCTCATGGTGCTGACCAACTACTTCGGTAGTTCTTTCTGTGGTATGTTTCCGTTCGCCATGGTACTATATGATCTAGCGGGCGCTGACATCTAAGCGGAAGCTCTCATGCTATACGAGTACTTCATTACGTTAGAGTACGAGGTCTCAATTGGGTGGCAACGCCGAGTCACCGTGACCTCTTTGATGTTTCTACTAAACCGTTGTGTCATGCTAAGCATGGTCATAAGCGGGGTCATCTCAATGATGCCTGTCTCAAGCTTTGTTACGTCAACTGTAAGTTGTTGATTTACTGGCAGTATCTATATGGCTGATCAGTTTCCAGGAGTATGTCCGTTTAATCGCTTGGAAAACTGGAGGACTAATTCACCTGTTTGGCCAGGTGCGAAGTACCCTATGTCATGCAACAAACCGCCTCCTTCGTGGGTATGTCAGAAGCCGCTTGTAAGCCCAATTTAAATAGTTGTGGGCTGTATAAATTCTGAGCCTACTTGATGTTTTAGTCTTCTCTGCACTACGTGTCTCCGTGATATGGAACAAGAGCTGGACCCTCTTCTTCGTTGTGTTGATACTGGGGCTTATGCCAACAGCTACAAATGCGGTGAGTGGCTTCTGCATTCCCGTCTTTAAAATCCATACTCATGTCATTAGGTGGTCATGATCAAACTAGTGGGCTCTGCTATCGCTTCGCGAACATCGTGTACAGATCTCGGTGTAGCATTATCCCAGGTACTAGCTCAACTCCCGCACTCTCAGATGTACGTTACTTTTCTTCCCTTCGAGCACCATCTGACTCGACACAGTTGTAGGTGTTCGAAAATACGCCTGCTCAGTTGCTCATCTCTTTTCCGAAGGGGTATATGTTTCTCGCGCCTCCTCGATAGCTGCAGACGTCTTGGCACTGTACTTCACCTGGTTAACGACATGGCATCAAGTCAGCGCAGCAAGACGAGCTGGTATCAGAGTTCCTCTTTCATTTTGCCTCTTGCAAGACGGCGAGTTTTCAACTTGCTCCGAATCATACAGCTGTTCCTTACCCGACTAATATGAATAGGCACAGTATATTTTCTGTGAGTGGTCAAACTGTGTTTAAATCCATTCTTTTCTGATCTTATCATATAAAGAGCAGTGTTTGTACTAAGCATCATCCAACTATGTACCGACATTGGACTTGTGAGTGCCTGGCCTCATTCGGAATTAAAGTACTGATTTATTATGGATATAGCTACCCTCTCTGCAAGCGTCCAACTTTATCCAGGCCTTCGTAAGCTCACTATCTAGTGACACTACACTTTATCTTGATGCACTACCTTTTCCGTAGCCCTCCATTCAAACTATCCTGATTGGTCGATTTCTCGTCAACCTGCGGCAAACTTCGAATCTTGGCTCGTACGACACCATCAGCATTTCTCGGCGAGGAGCAGAATCGAGACACTTGGGGAACATAGGAGAGTCCCTGAGATTTGCAGGGGACGACGTATCATCTGAGTCAATAGGCGAAAGCGAGGGGTTTTGATCCTGTGATGCACAGTATTTTAGGTGAGTCTCAGCGAGTTATGATCAAAGCTCAAAACTGACCAGATATATCCAGCTTTCGCGAACGAATTTGCTCAGCGATGTGCTCGGGCTCGACTGAATGCTATACCATCCCTGCCTTTTTCTAGGTATCTAAACTCACCAGTTCCCACCCAGCCGTGCATCCTCCTCCAGCGCTTTCTGATGAACCTCCGTGACACATCAAGGCCCATCCTGACACAAGACACCGAATATCTTCGAACGTCTGGGCTTCGCACATTTCGGCGTCGCGTCGAATCGGCTGGGAAGCATCGGCGGTCCCTTGAGAGTCGGCGACGACGCAGTTCTGGGGGAAGACGACCAACGGGATCGCGCGCACCGTCAGCAGTCCGGTGCGGAGGCGGCGAGTCTCGCTCAAACGTCGTCCGTAGCGTGCCCACATCCTCGCGCCCCACTACCGACGGCATGCTCGAAGTGCTCCAGATTCGAAGTCGGGATCAGTCTGTGATGCTGTTGGAGTATACGATACTGTTGCAATCTCCGTCCGGTCTCGTTTCCGCGCCCAGATTTCGGTCTGATGATATCAATGTAGCTTGCAGTCGTGAACGCACACTAACGAAGGGAAGAAAGCATACAGGCTGGTTGTGCGGGAAGACGGTTTGGCGAGCAGTGGGTGGCGTGGATAGTAGCTGAGAATGCGCCCCTAGGCTACCGGCGCAGATGGAAGTATGAATGGAGCATGTCTGTCTGGTATGACCGGAGCCGCCACGTGCTCGCCCACCGGCCGCAGGGAACCTCGTATTTGCGACTCAGAGACCATCTGAGACACGGCCAGATGGCTCATGCCTTGCGAGGAGCTGATGCGTCCCGTCTGATGCATGGTCTGCACTGATATATATGTTGATACCTGAGGTAGGCGAGGTCGTTGCTGGTTTGTGATCGATGCTATTGGAGGCAGCACACCGAAATCCAGGCTTACTCACGACCATCATGGGGGCATGTGGATGGCGTACGTACACGAGCGAGCAGCGTTCGAGGACGTCGTACGTACGCGCGTGATCGCCGACGAGTCCAGCCGGACACGTGGGGCCCGACGCGCGTCGGCGTACGTAGCCCATCGCACGAAGCTCGCCACATCTTTGTACGGACAAGTCGTGTTCTGATAGCTTCAGCGAGCCACCAGACCCCCGCGCGACGTTTCCAGCAGCGTCCCGGGTCTGGAGCTGGGAGCAGGAATGACTGCGCCACGGGAAAATTGCCTAGGCGGCGGCGCCCCGCCAGCCAAATTGCGAGCCACAGGGCACAGCGGGGTCCCCCGATCACGCGCCTTGGCGCACCCCAGAACCCACGCGAGCCGTCCATCACTCGTCGAGGCGAGCCAAGAACATTCCACGGCCGTCTTGCGAACATTCCACGCGTGCGTGCCTCGCCAGCGATCGGTGCACACGGGGGCCGATCGAGGGGCGCGGCGCGCGGACAGCATTCATTGCGAGGGTGGTACAGAGAGCAGACAGCGAAGCAGCTATGATACAAAAACAAGCGGATGCGGCGGAACGAGTGTGCAAGTGCGACGAGCGATGACCTGGAGCAAAAAGAAAGAAAAAAGACACGGACAGCAGAGACGGGTGCGCGCCGATGAGGGGTGCGATCCAAGATGCCGAGAGCGAGCGTGCGAGAGCAGGAGGTGGGAGGAGGGGAAGAGAAATCCGGGGCTTTTTCTATGGGGGGCTAGCGCGCGGCGGGGACAAGCGCGGCGACGCTTTTCCGGCGGAACCTGGCGGTGATGTCCTTCGCCTTCGCGAGGAGGGTCGCGCGCTCGTGCAGGCCGGGCGTCGAGCGCTGCGGGCGGAGCGCGGTCGTGGGGCTGTAGATCGTCGTCGTCGTCGCCGAGAGCGCGTGCACGTCGCCGGGCGCGTGCTCGACCGTGTTCGCCTCGACCGCGACGCCCACCACGAGCGTGCCGGCCGCGTGCGGGCTCGCGAGCGGCATGATCTCGCGCGCGCGCGAGAGCCGCCGCGAGATCGCCTTCGAGAGGCTCTGCGCGGGGATGAAGTGCGTCTGCGCGACCTGCGCGACCTCCTCCGCGGCGTCGAGCGACGGGTCCGACGGCGTCTCGCTCGCGAGCGAGTCCGCGCTGCCGAGCGGCGGGTCGCTCAGCCGCGCGTCGAGCTGGTAGAACGTCGGTTTTGGGACGATGATGGACGACGTGCGCGAGCCCCGTGCCGAGGACGGGCGCGTGTCGGGTGTGCTGGCGTCGAGGCCGCGGTAGCGCGAGATCGAGATGCTTCCTCGTCTCCGCTCGCGGACCGAGCGCAGGGTGGACGTCGCGTCGGCGGCGGGCTTGCCCTCGAGCATCTCCCGCTGCTCTTCCTCTCTCGCCCGCTGCTCGCTCTCCTCCTCTAGCCGCTGGAAGAGCTGAAGCGTGGCATGCGGTGTCAGGCTGGATCGGTCGCCGCCGACAAGGAGTGACATACCTGTTCAAACATGTCTGTTCTCGTGGCAGCCGAAAGCGTAGTGGCCATTGTGGTGGTGGATGAAGCGGCGGATACAAAGGACAGCTGTGAGTACGAACTCGCGGTCTTCAGCGACGAAGCACACGAGGGGGCAGCCGGGGGTGCGGTGGGCGACGTTGTGGGCGACAGGGAGCCACGCAGGGTCGAGGCGGAGGGCGGTGGGAAGACGAGGGACGTGTGCATGGGACGGCTGGGTTGATATAAACTCTGGGGGCTCGGTTCTGGAAGGTGGGAAAGGAAGGAGCACCAGAATTGGGGCGCTAAGCAGGGAGGGACCCCGGGAGGCGGCGGGGCCTATCCCAATGCGGCGACGCGGTTCCAGCCCCCCGGCCTGCCACGTGGACGGGCGCCCAGACCCAGGCAGCCAATCATCGCCCAACGCGCGCACAGCGAATCACCGCACGCAGCGCATCACCCCCGCCTCGCCCACCGACCATGACCACAAAGTACCTCCCCGAGGTCGTCTACACGATCGCCCTCACCTCGCTCAGCACCCACATGCTCTGGCAGCGCAAGGACGCCGCCGACGCCCGCGCCCACTACGACGCCCGCCTGCGCCTGCTCGCGGACACCGCCGCCCGCCTGCGCGCCGGCGCGCACGTCGCCCCCNACCGAGACCCGCGGCGCCATCGGGTGGCGCGAGGTGCTCCTCGGGCGGCCGCGCGCGGACGCGGCGCAGGCGGAGCACTGGGACGCGCAGGACTGGGAGGAACGTCAGTCGCCCGCTCGCTCACCGTCGCGCACGTCCGGCTCACGTTTTGTTTGTTGTGGCTAGTCAAACGCGAGGCGGAGGAGGCGGCGTAGCGGCTGCGTCGTTCTTGTTCTGGCTTGCACGTATTTCGTATGCATACACGTACCTCCTCTCGTCGACCGGATGTCCCCGGCTGTCCGCGCGAACCGCCACGCCGTCTATGTTCACAACGCACACTGCGGGCATGCCGGAATGCCCATGGCTCCCACGCCGTCCGCAGGTCAGCCCCATGGTTCGCGGACGCCGGCACCGAGCGCACCCCCACGTCAGCGCGCACCCATCAACCTCGTCCGCGGGAGGGCATGCGTCCGAAACTCTGTTTCTGTGCGCGCGCGGCCCCGGTGTGTGCGTGCCTGGCGTGTGCCACACGCTGCCCGCCATGTTGTCATCCAGGCACGGCGTGCTACATGCTCGACGGAGCACGCTTGCTCTCACGCCTCGCGGGCTTTTGGTCCGGCTTTGATTGGCCTGTCTGCGGTGTGCTCTGCGGGGGCTGTATTCGGGCCCCGGCGTGATGGGTCAGGATGGAGTGATGTCGGAGGCTTTGTTGGATGACGGCCTGTGTAGTCACTCACTTGCTGCACTCTCGTTGATTTGACGCTTTCTACTCGCAAGTTGAAACGAGTCAACGTGCGTATTGTCGGCGTGTGAGGACACCAGGGGGTAGATCGACATGTATGTAACTCTTGAAGGCTGGCTGCGTCTGAAGGTTGCGATGTTCTGGAAAGAACCGCGACACTTGCGAATTATAGATAAATATAGAAGTTGGCAAGGAATAAGACACGGAAGTGCGTCAACATCAGGAAAAACCTCCTGACAAGTAGGTCGTGACCTTGTGTAGTAGACGTTTGTAGTCAAGAATAGACGCGCGGACGTTGAAGTAGTCTTAAGTAGCACGAGGTAGATTCACGTAGACCTATCTTACTAGTTGCTACTACTCGTGCTATATTAAATGAGAATTTGTATCTAGAAGAAAATAGGTCTATACAGGTGTATGTAGGATCAAGTTCTAGACTGCACGCATAAGGTGAAAGTCGTGAAGATTGCGCCACGGATTTAGGTAAAACACCTCGCACTCTTTCATAACAGTCAGAGGTAGGTATTTGTGGCTAGGCGTGGATGATCCAAAGCGTGGAGATAGATGGCAGGTCCGAACGATTCGTGAGAGAGGAACGATCTCGGCGTTGGCATGACCGTTCTCCGTTGAGCGTGTGACGACGCGCAGCCCTGTCCCAGGTTCCTTTTCACGGAATGGTCGAAACCATTCGATGTACACTAGGAGGCCATCGTCGAGTTGGTAGCGGGGCGATTGTAAGTCTTCTGGAAGCCGGAATATGACCTTCGCCTGGGCTAACTGGAGACCTAGACGTTACGGAGCCACGAAAAGACAGCAGTTAGCTCAAGGTGATATACTGTTGCATAGCGTAGTGTCATACCTTCAAGGCGTGTGCCCATGGTTGCGGAATTCGATGCGGGAGAGCGCACAAGCACCGCATCGAGATGGGCAGGTACAGCCTTTCGTGGAGGATGCGCGGGAACCATGGAAGTCGTGCGTATTCGCTGGAGAGCCTTCTCCTTGGCAATATGAGGCAGGTTAGGTAGAGAGACGTGGACACCGTGGTACACAGGGAAACGGTCGTGGACGACCGGACTGCGCTTTGACATACTTCTCACGCGAACGTACCGAGTTAAGGCGGGCAGAAATTGGGTAGCTTCGAGTTCCGAGGTGATCTTCGCAACAGATAGTGCCGGGGATGGTGCATGTTTGGCGATACGGAACGCGGGAGTGTATAGTGTGGGTGCTTGTAGAGTTGTCTTGCTTACCGCGTCAGATACAGCATCATCTTCAGTATCATCTCCACCTCCGCCAGCACGCTCTTCTAGTTCGTCGTCGCTTTCTTCATCATCGCCTATCCTGTCTCTGGTCCCGAGATCCTTGCATGCGAGGTTTTCGTCCAGAACAACGACATCTTCAGCAGGGTTCAGATTAAGCCAAGTTAAGTAGGACGAGAAATAGTCCAGAGCCTCGTGACGGCGGAGCCATGTGGCCATTTGCGCTAGGTATTCCTTGCGGTTGCTTGCCCGGTAAGCTTTCTTCGCGTAGTCAATATGTAAACGTTCCGGTGATTCTGTATTATATCCATCTGCGGACCCGAGGAGCCGGATCATTTGAGTGTAGTGGAGCATCGAGTGAACCTTGGGAATGTTGAAATGCTCACGGATTCCGGCAGTAACGAAGATGTCTTTGTTTTCGTGGAACGTCTTGAGCGCGGTGTCCATCGCTGCGAGGCTCTCCGTAGTGTGAGATTGATACTGAGCGTAGAAAATGAAGTCGAGAACGGCATGAGCGGCCGAGAGCACCTTCGGTTGTACTGCACCAGGAAGGATGCACCCAAGTTGCTTCTCCATCTCCTTGTGTTCGGCTCCTGTCCACTGCTTGACTTTGGAGATACCCTTTCGAAAGTATCGAAGGCCGGCGTGGGGAACCTGGCATTTGAATCGCTGGTCAATCTCCTCCTCGCCGGCGATAGCAACACACCACTGTACAAGGTGGTCCTTGAACACGCCCTTGTGTAGTTGATGTAGAATATCGGGAGTGATAGCGGAGAAGATGTCGGCGTGAGGCAGATTTGCCCAGAACGGCTTGTAAATAGGACGGAGGCCATGACGCTGGAAGTCAGCCGCACCCACACCTTGCTCGTGGCGTCGAATGACTCGTGCAGTAAGCTCCGGGTCGCGCCACAAAGACTCCGCAAAAGCTCCGAGGTCGTCACGATGAACACGGCATTTAGGGCACCAGCCTTGCTTCACACATGTAACCTTGCACTGGTCGGGATAGTCGGCGACGTAGGCGGCAAGGAGGGGGAAAAGGCGTCGAACAAAGCCATCAGCGCAGATCATATCAACTCCGTTCCGTCCAGCTTCAACCAACGGGCGGAGGATAGCTTCCATACAGTAGTGGAACAATGTCCACCCGGCCTCTCGTCGGGCAGTTGCATTTGAGAAAGATAGGAGAGTCGAGGTAGGGAGATAACCAATCAAAACGGTGGCGTGCTTGGACGGCTTTCGGCGTACTTCCTTTGAGATATTTCCGATCGTGAGGTAGACGGGATATGCGCTTTGGTCGCCTCGGAAGTTTGATAGCTGGGTTTCGTCGGTTGCGATGATGACAGGGGCAATTGTGGCACCTGCATGGTCTTCGGCGTCGAGCTTTGCCTGTTTATTCATGCAGATGTCACTTTTAGTTGTCACGGTGCTCGAGGAATTCACACTGACCTGAGTGTCCCACCACCAGTCGCCAGTCCATGTTTCATCATACACTCTAATTTGATGCTCTACGTCTCGAAATACCTGCTCAGGAGAATACTTGATTGCTCCATTGAACGCAGGGTTCCCGATAAGTTCGCGCACGCACTCGACGGGGTCTCGCCTGTAGAGCTCTAGCTCGTCCACCATGGGCTCCCCATCCTCGCCTTGAAGGTCTCCAGTGACTCGGACTAGTTCGTGAATCCATTGCGTGCCGCGCGGAAGTTGATCTGTCTTGCGCAAAAGCTCACGGTCGGTTTGAAACGATAAACCGATCTTCTTGATCTAGCATGCTGTAAGTTTGTATTCGTGTAGTGAATGTGGGTGACTTCATACCTTTTGTAATCCAAGAAAGGTTGCTGTTCCACCACGCGTGAGGTGCTTCATGGCAAAGCGTCCGATCTCCCAGCTGTCGCGGTCTCCAAATGGTCCGTATGCCGAGTCTCCGTGCAGCCCATACTGATCTCGTAGCTGTTCAAACACGGTCGGGTATTGTGTTGTATCTCTTGGCTGGCCAGCACCTTGGTAAGGGATCGTAAACCGTGCTTGGTGTGTTTGCTGCCATGGCTCGCCCTCGTCTTCAACTTCTTCTATCGAAATATGGGCTCTAGCCTGAGACGGCTGTAACTGCGCCTCATGAGTGCCCTGTGGTTCGTCGGATCGCGCAGCAGGGACAAATGACCCCATGTAAGGGTCAGATAACTCCTCAAGGATGGGGCTTGGAGGCGAGTCTAAAGTGTTGTCGTTTGGTTCGCTCAGAGGGTCGTGATCTAAAACTTCCACAAATTCTGTAGAGATATGGTAGTCAAGACTAGCATTGATTTGCTGCAGCCGTTGCCGACGTTGCTCATTAAAGGCTTCAGCACATGCTGGCTTGCGGCGAATGTGTTGCTGTAGGCCACTGGCTGTGGGTACGGCCTCGCCGCAAAAGCCACAAGTGTGTTCATGGGGCATCGAGAGATGAATAGAGGTCTAGATGGGAGCACAAAGAGAGTCCTAGAGGTAAACATGAGAGGCTGAAAATCGACCTCGTCGCCGTTCACTGCCCCTGGCGGAAGCAAACCGAATGGGCAATAAAACTCACCATTATAATTGCCGAACATCGCCATCCTGGCCCATCCAACATCCTGGTTCTACTACTAGCAAAGGATAGCTATATCCTTTTCAACTCTGGAAGTCTTAGTTCATTGTCGTTATATAGCCACTGGCGCAAGCAACGGCAAGATGTTTGCTAAGTCAGCAACTTTGAACACCAAACCTATGCGATTCCACTGAGATAGGACAACGTTCTAGAGCTCTGTAAGAAGAGCAGCAGCTGTAACTTAACGAGGAAGACATCCTAAGTATGTGCATAGCATTGGAAGGGTGAACAAGGACGAAGCAAAGACGCAGCAAATGAATGCACACGCTTGACGGGAACGGGCGCTTTTCGACTTGAACGCTTTCTGCTGACGCGTCCCTTTCTCCTTGTTACCATCCACGACCATGCGCACGCTCAATGGAATCGCAATACTTAGATGCAAGAGCTCTGTATGAATTATACAGTAAACAGATACCTCACAACCACAAAATACTGGCTCTAGGCTCATTCAAGTGTCCTAGTAAAGATGGGCAACTTAACGTCTGTCTTAGCTACGCCGCATACAGCTAATGACATTAAACAGGTCGTATACTGTAGACAATATCTTCCTCCATAAGCAAGAACTTATCTACGTGCTAATTTCCTTCGCCTTGCTGCTGCGATCCGCTCCAGATCTTGCGTAGAGACTTCATCATCTGTTTGAGGCTCAGTCGGTGAGTCATCATCATCATCATCTGGCAGGACATTGCTCAGTCAAGTCACCCCTTGGTAGACACAAAAACGACGTACGTGTGGATGGGAACGAAGGTGGACTTGATGCAAAAATGCTCCGGATAGGCTGACAGGTTGTTTTTGAGGGCGTCGTGTAGAGTGCTGGTGCAGAGAGTGCTTGGATGCTGGTACTAGAGTCCTTGGGTCTAGACTCGCTTGAGCTGGAACCAATGTTCAGAGTATATTTCTATGGTACGTTAATCGCAGTTGGTTATGCCACTTGCTATGAGATACTCACCATAACAGTATCCGTAGGCGAGCTGGAAGACGAAGGTAAGATGATAACAATCGGGCCCCTGTCATGAGATGCTGAGTTGTACCTCACAGTAACCTCGCAGGTCCCCATTGAGAAGCGCAAGTTAGAAGGGGTAGGGGTAAAGTGCAGCGGGCGACAGCTGGAAACAGGCACAATGGTGATGGCCGATAATCGGTGCGCAATCGCTTGGGTCCTCGCACATACTTATATGCGCAAGGGGTGGAATCAACAAGCCTACCTCGTGACCAACGCGTCCGACGCGTCGCTCTAGGGTATAAATACTGGCGGATACCACAAGCTCCGGAGTGCGTTCCCCCCCTTTCATTTTGGCGTGGTTGGCAGTTATGTCCGCTTTGCGTCGTCCGATGCGCATTCCAGGTGTTCCAGTGCAGCCCCCTCCTGCTTGCTTAGCCTCACCAACTTTAGGCACTCCAACGCAGCGCCCTGTCCGCGATCGCATACCAAGCGATAAGCGGCAAGAGATGAGTGAATATTACTATTTTAGCGCATTGACTTTCCGACTAACTCTTAGTTAGTGGAGCGTGAAGACGAGGCGTCTCGTGTACGCAACAAGCAGCTTGCGATGACCGAGCTGTCTCGTCGCCGTAAGGAAATGGCAGCTATGCAGTTCGACGGTACGTAGCTAATTTTACCAGAAGCTTGCTGCTTGCATGGAGTCTATCTCACGCCTGTACACTGGCAGATGATAACGAACAAGAATTTAGTGAGGAGCCTGACGAACGCCGTCGATCCGCGCAGGTAAAATATTGATCTAGTACGAGTTTAGAATGCTCAGGCTCACTACATGGTTTGTCCTAGATTTCGTCACAGCCAATCTCTTCCCATGCGAGACAAGCTCCAACGTCGTCCATGTATCAGACACTAGCTGTGCCCCCTCCATCAAGAAACTTGCACGGGCAGCATTCATCTCACACCACTCATTCGCACAATGCTCAAAGGTCCAGTGCTACTTACTCACAGAGTCAATATACTGAGAGCTATTTGTAGTCTCGCCCAACTGACTGCTAATGCTGGCCTTTCCTCTGAAGAGCTCGAAGAGCTTCGTAACGACCCTGATGCTGCAGAAGACTTAGACGCTATGGATGTTGATGTTGAACAGCAGGCCGAAGCTTTACATACTCTGACGCTTGTTGCGTCTGATCAAAGTCAGAGTAATCTCTCATCATCCGGTGCAACTGACTCACATGTCTTTAGGTTTCAAGCGCAAAGCTATTGCGGATCAGGTACCAGGTGCGTCTCGAGCCCCGAAGACCGCAAAGACACAAAAAGGTGGGCAGCCAGCAGTGCGGCGGCCAGGCGCACGGCAGGCGGCAGGTCACCATCGCCAGGTTCTCAAGCTTTCCCTTGCCTTCTTCCGAAACGGCATCTCCACCGTGTATGGCTTCATGGATAACGACCAGGGCGACGACATGGGTGGCCAGTGCTGGAAGAAAGCCTGCGCCGTCAAGAACGTCTCTTTAGAGATGTCTGACAATGATTTGCGCTTAGTAAGTGGTGTTCTCTCAAGCGGAATTTTCCTTTGGTTCAATATTCCCATACAGCTTAAAGAGCGCGGCTCACAGCTCCGTGGGGAGCTCAAGACCAAGGCGACTCCTATCATTGAGCAGGGCTACAGTCTGCTCCGATTAAGCCCGGAACAGACGAAGAAGGTACAGCGCCTCAGCGATCACGTCAAGGCGCTGCTGAAGAACGTGTCTTTCATCTATCGGGTACGTGTTGTCGAGCCCCTCATGAGCTTAATGTATGTTGATATTGTACAGGACCCACGAACGCGTGATGGCATCTATCTCAACGGAACAATTTACAACATCATTGTACGCATGTGGTTCCACACGACACGCTACGAGGGCATCAAGTACGATGAGTACTTCAAGCCGGCCATCTCGCTGGCATGCATAGCATTGGTACTCACTGTGGTGAGTAGTACCTGTTCTCGGTAGAGTTAATGCTAACCCTTGTGTAGATTGAGAACGT
This sequence comes from Phlebiopsis gigantea 11061_1 CR5-6, assembly GCA_000832265.1. Taxonomy (NCBI): domain Eukaryota; kingdom Fungi; phylum Basidiomycota; class Agaricomycetes; order Polyporales; family Phanerochaetaceae; genus Phlebiopsis; species Phlebiopsis gigantea. The sequence continues at coordinate 4,640 of KN840627.1, read as the reverse complement.
CCTCGAAGAGTACGAAACTGGTGTGTGGACGCAGAAGGAAATCAGCTGGGGCAACTACCATCGCCGCTACGAAACACACCTGCAAGATCTCGAGGACTGGGAGGCTGAGAATACCGAGTGGGTCCGTCAGTGGACCACTCATCTCGCAACCGCAGCAAGGTACAATTCGTATTTGGCTTGGTGTCTGTATGACCGTGACGCTGATCAGCCCATAGGAAGCAACTCAGGATCAACGACGACGACACAGTTGTATCAGGCCGAATCTCCGCAAGTGATCGGCAGGAGGCTTCTGCGCGGCTGTCCATGAAGGACCTGGAGAGTATTGGTGCACCCACAGGGTACGAGAGCGAGGACGATTCTGAGGCCGCCAGTTAGGGCAACGCAGTGAACACGCAAGGTCCCGCTCATGTATAGACATCATGTCCTGATGTATATCTATCATTATACCTAATGTATTGATCAACTCTCCCTTCTTTCTGTACCACGTTTGCGTGTGAATTCGAGGGCAGCCAGGCTGAGCAGCTCGCCGTCTATTCGCTACAGGGGTCTACTTCAAGCTACTATAATGTTCGTGACGTTGATGTATTTGTATCTATGTAGCTCTGGCTAGCTGCTAATTATGTCTATGTAGATCTATGTAACCTTTGCGGAGCGCTATTTAACTCTACATAACGGGGGACGGGCTACTCGACTACGCAATCTATTTGCGTCTATAAGCTGCTATGTAGCACGAGGGTACTTTCCTGATGAAATAGCAGAAGATTCGAGGTAGATCCGCAAACTCATAGGTCGTAGCAGCATGTCATGCTCCGTGAGGACCTGAATCTAAACCATGACTGATGTCGGTCAGCAGATGTAATCGTATTGCAATTTGAACACGCGCACTTCGCGGTGAGACTCGTATTGCTGCCAGCATACTCGTTTTCCAGCGATTCTTGGCCCTCGCCGTCCGGCAGCTCTGGGTCATCGTCGTCGCCAAGCCGCAAGGGCTCTCCGATGTTCCCGAGTCGTCGCGCGCTCATACGAAAGCGTGCGGCACTCATAGAGCTTCCCGTAGCCTGTGACGTGATGCTCGACGCTTCACGGAGGTTGATCATGAAGCGTCCGATCAGTATACTGGGCTGGCGATACAGGAGCTCGTAAACATTCTGACTGCTAGCTTATGGAGCAGTCCGCTCACCATCACTTCAATGAGGGATGATACGTCAAATGTCGAGATCTGCATTATTTCTAAGGCTTGGCGCGCAACATAAATTCGATGTCCTCGGACCCACCAGTCCAAAGTCATGTAGGATTTGAAGGACATTCAAAGTCAACAGCGCGCTGTGTGAATGATCAGACCAACACAATCCCAGACTTGGCTTTTACTTGCATAAAATACACGGTCCCTAGTACATCGTCTCCATCAGCATCCAGAAATGAATAAAATTGATCCTGACCATACCTTCACGCAAAATGCAAGATGTCAATGTGGGATTCAAACCTGCAGACCTTGCTTGAAGAAGCTGGTTCCATGTCCGCATCCATGTATAATAGAATGCGATAACGTCCGCGGCTATTGGCGGAATGCGAGTGATGAAGATCACTGATAATTTGTGAAGGACGGTAAGCTCGGTATATGTTCAGTAAACAAAGCCGCTGACTTCTGCATTGAAAGTATGTGATCATGCGCATTGTAATAGGCATCGAGGTACTTACATGACATTGACAGAGCGAGATACATTGTATTGAGTGATGCATGTAGCATATCTTGGACTGATCAATATATCCCAAGACTCCGTAGCAACACCATACTTAGTAATTCATAATTAAGCTCTTGGACCTCAACATGAAAAGCGAGATACTCACTATGTTTGTGATTGCAGGTACGCAGCCAAGGGTCAGTAAAATGAAAAATATCACTCCACTGTGTTTGTGCAACACGGCTATCCGTAATCCCAGGAACACTAACATTTGTGTCATCCCAAATACATAGTGCAACCATTTTGCTGCGGATGAACCATTACTTACAGGCAATCTTGATGTAATTGATATCCCGAAATACTGCAAAAGCTAATCCAATGTTTCGGCATCTACAGACAGGATAGTTAGCTCATAGAATGACATGCCAGTGGACACAAAGCGTACACCTATGGAGAGTATCAGTCAAATGTGGTGGCAGTGATAAAGACGCTACCTTTGGCGTCATTGGAAGAGGCAGAACCACTGCCAGCATAACCTCGGCAGAGAAAATACAGAGAGACATCCAACGGTTTAGCATGAATAGCAATGACGTCATGTTAAACTTCCGCTGCCATCCAATTGTGACTTCATACTCGAAGGTGATGAAATATTCATAGAGGATGAGGGCTAATTCAAGTCAAAATAGATCTGCAGCACAGTTGAAATGCCTTAGGTTCTTGCCTTACCAGATAAGATAAGGCCTATATCATTCGCTAGTATACTGTAGGTTGCCATGAATTAGACTTGCATTCTTAGTAGACACCAGATATATAAATCCCTACTTTTGTGAGATCAGTCTTCCGACCACAGATAGGGGGAGAGAAATCTGAGACATGCTGGGGTAAAGGAAAGGAAAGGGAGCAGGGCGGACGACAGGAATTATATACAGTTAGTGATATTTACTGCGCAAGAAAATATGGAGCATCAGAGATAGTTATCAGACCTACCTCGTGTAGCATGAAGGACTTTGTGACTCGTAGTTGACATTGATATTCCTCTTGTGGACAATATCAGACAAATATCAGAGCGAGCTGGAGTCGGATGGTAGTTTCGCTTTACCGTGAGATACGCACGGTAAACATGTGATATGCCCGGGTCGAATTTGGATTTGAAATAGCTAAAAGCACTCACCGGCAACCTGTACTTTCAAGCATCGAGATCCGGTGGCAAAGGGTGGCAACCACTATGATTCAAACCTATCATGTCCTATCTCTTTGTGTGTTATCGGAGACTTGGCTGGGCGGCATCAGAACTCCTGTGCCCCCCTGACGCGTCTTTGGACATTTGTGGACGCTTGGCCAGCAAGTATCTGTCTGAGCCAGGCGTCCACAACGCTCTCAGACGGCCTCAGACCCGCCAGGTCGTTGCCGGGATTCAATTGGCCGACGCCTACCAATCCTCCTGTCATACTATGCAGCTGTGAAAATTAAAATGAATAAAAGTTAGCAAGTGTAATGAATGAGACTCAGATAAGAAATGACTTGACGTGAGTCTACTTAATAGGATGCATGACTGTGTCGACAGGAACCACCATATGCTAGAGGTACTATCGACGGAGCCACAAAGTCCATCGACAAAACAGGAAGTGGCGAGTCCCTGACCCTTACTAGCCTTGTTGTTGAAGTTCTGGATCGATCAAAAATGCTTGAAGCCGAAAGTCATAGTAGTATCAATTACTATGTCAACGTGCAGCGGTACAGTGCACAGTACTACTATGACTTCAAGTTACTTACCTAGTAGTTGGGAGGCAGCATTAATAGCATTGCATGGTGCTTTCACAGGAGCGGGGATTTTGAGGGAATAACGGGCGCTGCATGCAGCGATGAACGTTTGCAGGGAATCAAGGCTGATCAAGGTAGAAGTAGGGGTAGCGATACAAAGAGGTAGATATACAAGAAGCTACGTAACTGCTGGAGGGAACATGCAAGGCGTGTGTAAAGAAACGACAATCGGTTGGGCGGCCCCAGATCCTACTTACCCTTGTTCGCCCTCTTCTTCTGCTTCTTCCTAGCGCTTTTCGATTGTACAGGGCTAGAGGTACCGCTACCACCAGTCTCAGCCTCTGTGGTCGGATCACCTTCCTCGTTGTGCATGTGCTTCGGTAGGCTGCTCGCTACACCATCTGCGTCTATATCCTCCTCGGCCGCTCCCACTTGCTCATTATCCTTCGCGCCGCCTTCCGCTTCGGACGCGTTAACGGTATCGACATGCAGAGTAGGTTTCTGCGAGACCATTCCCTCGATAGCGGTGTCCTTAGTCGCTTCATTGCGCGGCATATCTCCGTCTGCCTTCTCAACCGCCTTCGTGGCAGAGCTATTCCCGGCCGCCGCATCCTTCTGCGCGGGCATCGAGATGGCATCCGCTACCGGTACGCTCGCCTCCGAGGCAGTCGTCGCGAGGTCCGCGGTCACCCTTGACGCATCGACCTCCGCAGGTTCGCCTGGAGTAGAGTCCTTCTTTGCACCCTTCTTCTTCTTCGAGGAGGACTCCGTCGCCGTACCTGTCTGCGTAGGCATAGGCCCGTCCTTCGACGAGTTGTCGGACTTCGTGCTCTCGGCCGGCTTATCGTCCTTCGGAGAAGTCTCCTCCTCCTGCGTGGTCTGCAGAACCACACCGCCGGTCGCAGGCTCCGCTGAGAGAGGCTTCGTCGTACTTTCTTCCGCAGTGGTCGTGTCTGCTGGTGGACTAGTCCTCGGCGCAGACGCCGTCGAAGCGAGCTCGTTGGTGGGCGCGCCATCCTTCTTTACGTTCTTGTCCACCGAGATGTCCTTGGCCAGCGTAGAATTCGTTATAGCGCTCTCCGCGACCTCCTTCGTCTTGCCGGCACCCGGCGCAGTGTTCATCACAGCGAGATTCTCCCCGGACGCGGGATCTGAGTTCGCAGCGTCGCTCGGAGCGGCCTTGGCTTTCTCCTCTGC
>KN840626.1:20377-49449 GCA_000832265.1 Phlebiopsis gigantea 11061_1 CR5-6 | reverse complement strand
TTCCACAACAGAGATTGAGCTAAAGTATGGACGCAAAGATGATGTATTTGGGTACTCTAACAAGTATATGTACAAAAAAGAGGGCCGGAAGGAGCAAAATCTGAAGCGCGAGTAAGTAAAGCGCCGCTTCCCACGGTTTGGGCGAAATTTGGTGATGGGAGGAAACCCCCCCCCTTGTGTTGAGCGTCTATTGGAAACGATTTCTTTCATAAATCGTAAAAACTCGCGGTATTCCTCATTTTTCTCCAGACGGTCGGGTTCAAAGTGTTCGCGCAAAATCATTATCATTTGAAACCAAACGTGTTCCCAGGGCTGGGGATTGCGGGATTTATGAGGGTCTAGCTGAAACAAGGGCGACTCGGACCCACAGAGCAGCTCGAATGTCTGCCGGTAAAATAATGTCACTTGTGGTCTTTTCAGATGAGAGGATTAAAAACACCAACCAGACACCCAAACGACCAAATATCAATCTTTCCGTCTCAAGGCTGCCCTAGAATAATTTCCGGCGCACGATACAATGGAGCGGTAAGCAACCTGGGATCGTGGGATTGAAGTGGCCAGGCTTGCAAGCATCGCTCAGAAAGCGACGTAAAGTCTGAAATATATGAGAAAGGGCTTACCAGATCCGAAGTCCCCTTTGCGATTTGACATCCTAACTTGATGTCAAGGGCTGAGATACAGCGGCCTCAACGTAGCCATCCACTGAGGGTTCGGGAGGATGTCGCTTCGAAGGGTTAGTAGTGATTCTGTGTTCTATCTCTTCAAACGGAGAGTCTTATGCGACCAAGACATTTTTAGGCTTGATATCTGTATGAATAACGCCACATCGGTCTGCCTAAGAAATACCGCGCAGAATGTGCAAGACAATGTGCTCAGCAAAAAGTATGGAGAACTTGCGTGAAATCTAGCATTCATGTCGACGCTCACGCACCGTCGCATCGCTCGCCCATCACTCTTCCAGGAACCGATTCATGTTGCAACTGGACGCAACGAGCTTCGCATTGCTTATCTATACGCCTCCATTCCACCGAGCCGAACAAATCATCGCCTTCCTGTACCACTGGCATGGGCTACACCGCCGTGTGGTCAGGACTACAGCACCGAGGTAGCATCACCAACTCTATGGTCTAAAGAGGGCGCATATTCGCAGGTCTGTGGGACAGGATCATAGGGGCGGTACGCGCAGCCACTTCCTTAATCTGCGCATCGGCGAGGACAGGAGGAACGCTGGCCGCGGTGGGAACCCGTCCGGGACCAATTTGTAAGCCAGGAAGTGCAGTTCCCACGCCACGATTGAACAGAAGCGCTTGATAGCATTCCTTCGTGATACATAAAAATACACATTCGTCGCACATATTCAGCATTTAGTCTCCGAAAAAGAGTTAATCCAATGAACTCCCGTATGTTGTCGCGTTCGACACCGTTCACGCCTTCGCGCCCTTCCTCGGCAGCGTTTGGTTGTAGAAATGAGCCATCATCCCCTCGGCGTGCGTCGCCGTCAAATTGGTCAGTAGATGCGTCGCGTTCTGTCAAACAATCGGGAGTCGGCGTCAGGTTCTTAGCAAGACCCTGGAGAGCGGGTGCGTACCACTCGGTTCGTCGCGCCGCCGAAGTATTTCGCTGTGCCTTCGTCCTCTTTCCAGCACAGAGTGTCGACGAATGCGAGCTTGCGGACTTGCGCGGCGAGGTCTAGTGCCTCTGATGAGAGCGGTGGAGGTGAGGGCGTGCGGGGAACGTACCGCCGGAAGAGTCGGTGGGATCTTGCCATGCCTTCAAGAGATCAGCTCTGCGGTCGTCCGACGGAACAACGTGATGTTGTGCTGCAGAGAGACCTGACAGACAATAGAGTGTATGATACGCATCTGCTGGCCTGCACAAATCATCAGCCTCTGTATACACCGACTAGACTGAGTACGCACTTTGGCGGCTTGTCCACCAAGCCACCGGCGCTATGCTGCCCGGCGATGAGGACGTATTCCTGGAGCGCCTTCCGACTGAACAATGAATCTGTACGACGATGAGCACCAGCAGCGTCTGCACAGATAATATCCCACCATCGACATCCGCCCACGCATGCTCCCCGTCGGCACCGTCGTCACCTTCACCCTCCGCGCTCTTCCCAATGCCCAGAAACCCCTCGACGAGCGCAACGCACCCCCCTACCCACCAGCTGTAGCACCCGTCCACCAGCTTGTTTGTCCGCCCTTTGAACCCCCCAAGCTCGATCTCGAGGCCCTGCATCTGCGTCAGCCACCGCAGGAGCCCGGCATAGTTGATCGTCGGCGTCGGCAGGCCCTTCGCCGGGTAGTACGTCTTGACGTACGGCTGGAGGAGGATCCACGACGCCGCCGCACAGAAGGTGTACCCGCCGTGGGCCTCGCCGAGCGGCGGACGCGGGGCGGATGCGTCCTGTATCTGGCCGTCTGGGGTAAAAGTGAGCAGGTTGGTGGTAGGGGATACGCGGGGACAGGGAGGGAGACGGGACTCACGAACTCACCATTGGCGAGCGCCCAGTCGGGGAAGGATGCGCTCCCGAACCCGCCTTCGTAGGTCTGACAGCTGGCGATAAACTCGGGGGTGCCGGCGACGAGCTCGGGGGTGAGGATGTCCAGGAGGGTAGCCACGGTCAGGAGACAGTAGATCCCGCTGCAGAACACACGTGAGTTGTGGGCGTAGGAATCCACAGAGGTGTGCCGCACCGAACGTCTACTTCGCCGTGGTGCGACACCAGGAACGACCCGTCCGGCTGTTTCAGCGACATGAAGAGATCGTACATCTTCTTGCTACTTGGGTCAGTGCTCCGATACACCATCGAGAAGAGCGCAGATACGCACCGATCTATCTGATCCCAGCCACCGTTGTCGCCATTGCGTCCCACTATGGCCAACGCACAGACCGATGCGTATGTGGGCAGCAGGTGCGGGGACTGCCCCGGCCCACCGCCAAATCCACCCAACGGATGCTGCAGGGCCATGATGGTGTTGATTGACCTGCGTACTGTCAGCAGCCACTTCGGTACCATGACATCCAGCTGCACACCTCTGTCGCGTCTGCTCATCCAGACCCACGCTAAGCACGCTGAACCCCTGAAGCGTCCAGAAGAACAGCCATGGCTGGCTCGCATCCTGCGACATGTACCGAGCTGGAAAGCCCTGCACAAGGTTTCTCAAGAGGAATTGCAGATGTGCATTGCGCTGGAGGACAGGTCCGTCTGGGGTGTGCTCCTGGGGCGACGCTTTGTGTGCCTCGAGTCGCGCCTGGATGTCATGCTCGGTCCTCGCCTGGAGTGTCGAGGTCGCCGTTGGGTATCTGTCTGTCGGAGTTGGATGTATCGCGCTCGTCATTGTTGCTGTTATGCTCAACGCGGATAGCAGGAGGGTCTAGCGACGAAGCCAGTACGAAATCAAGGATACCTGGTACAGATCCCAAGACAATAGTGACTGCAACGCCGTCACACACCACGTAACGTGACGATAACGCGCAACGTGACATGACGCGTTTGCCCTTTACTTGTCACAAGAGGTCGAGTAAATCCCGTGAAAATCTACATGATAATAAGCTACATTCTTGGATGGAAAAAAGAGATCGGATAATTTGGAAATATTGTTTTACACGTCTCCCATAGGGCTTTGTCCCCAAGAACGCGAATCGCGAGAGTCTCGGAAGGAAGTACCGGGACGCGCTTGAAGGCATCACCCTCAGCCTGTGATAGAATCCCCTACTTCGCGAGTAGGGAACTTGTCACAACCTACGAGTCTGCAAAGCTTTCCGATGGTAAACGTTTAAACGTGGAACGTTGTGGAACGCTGAACAGATAAAATAGTATTTTAGTTCACATCCTTGTCTCTCACTCAAGAACCACTCACAAACCCTCATTACTGGACAGCCATATAACATACACTTTCTAGCGCATGATGCTGCTGCCGAGTGCTTTGAAATAACGTACGTATTTCTGTCAACGTGATAACTCCCAGTCCAAGATGATTTCCCACGGCTTGTCAAGCTAATTCGCAGCTCTGGCGTCGCGTCGTGTTTGGGTTCTCCTACCACTGCCGCCATTTTGGGGAACATTGTCTCCATTCATGTGAGTGCGCTTTGCTTCCAAGTGCATATATGCGCTAAATCTGAAGGACAGAACACCGCGGCCACGCCTGTAGGGCCGCCGGAGACAACGACGTCACAGAACATGTCGACGTCTCCGAGTCAGAGACGCGATGGCCCAATCATCAAGAAAGAGGTTTCACCAGTCGATATCGATATGCTATCGTCAGGTAACAGCGGCTCGCCTATCTACATAGAAAGCGACTCAACGTCAGACGAAGAGGTGGACGCGCAAATGGACCAGGACGCGAACGCGCTTGGTGGCGGCGAGCACAGCAGAGAGGGCCAGGATGATGGCGACGACAGCCACGTAGAAGACGGCGGGGATGTCAGTGATGAAGCCAAGGAGGCGGCAGGAGGTGTGCAGGAGACAGAGAGCGGGGTAAAAGAAGAGCGGTATTCGTCTCTGGAATATGAGGAACCTCCAGTCGCGCAGAAGAACAAGCTGTTTGCGAGGTCGTCCTCGGGCTCAGAATCGGAAGATATAGGGGAGCTCTTTGCGGTGCCAACAGTCGAAGAGAATTTACGCGAACGTACGGAATCCTTGCCTCTGGGCGGACGGTCGCCGGTGGTAGAGCCTGTGACTATTCCTTCAGAGGAGCCCATGGACGATGTACCAGGAGACGCCACGGAAGAGCTGGAGCGATCAAGAGAAAACACAAGAGAGCTGTCCGCGGAGCCTTCCAGTCCGGACGGCGACAACGACGAGTCTCGCAACGAGCCTGCCGCGCAAAGCAAGCCCGGACCTCGCGACGTGTCTCCCGTGAACGCTTCACTTCCTGCGAAAACGGCCGTGGAGGCACCTGCGTCCTCGTCCTCGAGTTCTCCATCGCCAACGCCCGACGCCAAGATTGCCCCGTTCTTCGACCTCGTGCGTCCTCGACGGCTCCAGCCCAAGCCAAAGATGCGGATGCCCCCAGCCACGCAGCCCGCTCCTGACACCGGGCACCGGCCCTTCGCGGCTGCCGCCGCGCAAAACCAGACCCCGCGCGTTGCGAGCAAGCGCAAGAACTTCCTGCACATTCCCGCCTCGCAGCCGTCGATGGCTGTCACCGCGCCTGTGCGCCAGTCGGCGGGCTCGTCGACCGCCGTCTCGCAGCGCGCAATGACGATTGACTCGGAGGAGAGCGGCTCGGAGGGGCGGCGGCGCAAGCGGGCGAAGATGAGCGGGAGCTCGGTCGCGACGTTCAAAGTCCCTCTTGCGCAGCCCAAGCCGTTCCGTAGACCAGAGAAGCACCCGGACCACTGGCACACCGACGGCTCCGTCATCCTGACGTTCGGGCACGTCGCTTTCCGCTTGCACCGCTCGCGGCTGTCGCAGCAGTCGACGTTCTTCGCGGAGCTGTTCCACGGCGGCGCGGAGGTCGTCCGCGGGAGCAAGGACGAACTCGCCGTCAAGGCGTGGCGCGAGGGGAACATGGACGGCAAGCCGCTGTTTGTCGTCGAAGGCGTGAGCCCCGACGACTTTGACCAGATGCTCAAGGCGGCGGACAATGCCATGTAAGTATCTATCCTCTCTCGCAGATATTGCTCCCCTCTAACACCCCACGTCTTCAGCACGTTCGTCTTCCAGCCTCCCTCGTTCGCCGAGCTAGCCTCAATCCTGCGCGCTTCTCTGTCCCTGTCCTTCACCTCCCTGTCCTCCTTTGCCACCCACCAGCTGACGACCATGTGGCCGGGCACCCTCCCCTCGCACCACACGCCGATTCCCGGCCAGCGCGCCGACGCCGAGGAGACTATCGTGCTCGCGCGCACCTGCGCCCTCCCCGCGCTCCTTAAGCGCGCACTGTACGAGCTCCTCCGCGCGCCAGGGCTGGGCCAACGACTCGACGACGAGTTCATGCTCGCGGGCGACGACGCCGCGTGGGCGCGCCGCAAAGTCAGCCGCACGGATCTCGTGCGCCTCACCCGCGCGCGCGAGGAGCTCGCGTCGCAGTGGGCGCGCGGCGCCGCGCTCCCGCCCGACCCGCGCGACTTTCCGNGCCGCCGCCGCACCTGCGGACGCGCCGTGCGCCCAGGCGCGCGCGGCTGCCGCGGAGCACTGGCGCGAGCTCGTGCTCAACAGCGATCTGTACGTCGAGTACATGAACGACCCGCTCGAGGGCCTCGAGCGGCTCGCAGAGCTGCGCTGGGAGGAGAAGGGGTTCTGCGGGGGCTGCGTCGCGAGCTGGCGGACGAGCTGGATGCGGCAGCGCGAGAAGATCTGGGCGAACCTCGATCTGTGGCTCGAGCTGCCGCAGGAGGAGGGCAGGGAAAGCGACACGGCGGTCTGAGGCTCGGACAGTCCGCGGTTATTCTGCTGTCGGTAACTGTGCGCGCTGATTTTAATGACACGTTTCTTGTTCTAGTTCGAGTTGTCTATGGTGGTCTCGATTCGGAATGTCTGCCCACGAAGTAATCTTTCGCGAACACCATGAAGACATCTTGCACCTGTGCGATTTCCCTGCGCGATGCCGTCGTATCGTAGTAGATGCCCATCATGCATCCTGGTTTGATGCCCCCGTTCCAACTCTGTGTTGTCCACTTGCTTCTTGGGAAACTCTCACGTTCCAGATCTTCCGCCTCGAAAGCTTGACAATGGACTCCCCCTTCCCCACATCAGATGGTGGCGGCATAACATGAATCGCGGACACCGCCGGGTTCCCGTGCCATTCTTCCAACCATAACCACTTCCCGAGGTATTTGGTGTCCTCTAGCTGTTCCAGTACGCTATGGGCCCTGAACGCTGAACGATGGACCTCGTAGGGATCGACAGCAGATGCGGTACTTGCTGAGGGCGGTGTCTGCGCCCGAATGCTCTGCCACAGCCATCAGAAGTGAGCGGAAGCGACTGAGGATCTTGCTGGTAGCGCTGTTTGATTCCAGCACAGATACGTGGAAATGATAGTAGGCCTGTGTCTGTTTTTCCATAGTGTGAGTGTTTCCCTTGTACCCCTCGCGACACTTTACGGAATGGAATGTCACACCATTCTCTCGATTAGGCATCTATGCAACGGATTGTGTAATGCGTACGCCGGTATATAGACAGCCCCGCCTTGGCAAATCAACGGTCATTCTACATCCTCTCCGTGAACGCAAGATATGTCTGAAGTTGAGACTGAGCTTTGGCTCGAGTAAATCTTCACATCCTTCCTATCTACGAGAGCTGACGGACATTTGCAAAGGTTGATAGGGTTTTGGATCACTACTGGGGCCACAGGTGACAGTCTTGCTTGACGATTTTTATTCGTACTGAAACGCATCTTTTGAACCCACCATAGCCCTTGCAGCGTATGAATATATGATCACTTTCGATAAAGAGGTGGAGTATATTTGGAGCAAAAAACTGACCCTATCCTCCGCCCTGCTGTTGTCCGTCCGCTGGGTCATGGTACTTGTAGCTGTTTCTATTGAGATACCGTACACAACACCAGAGGTGCAGTCGAGTCCTCCATAATGTACTGAAATCACACTGACTCGGATTCTTCCGCAGAGGTTTGTGGGCTGTTTCGTCCCTACTTTGAAACCGATACAATAAATCTTGCTCGCCCTTTCCATGCCCTATTAGCTGCGTTCCACTCACTTGGCTCACGGAAATTCTCATTCTCACGGGCTTCGCTCAAACGGCTGGTATGCTTTTCGGAATATGTATATGTCAGTCTTTCTCATCGTTGTTATAGTAATCTCTGCGTTGAGGGCAAACGCTATGATCAAAGGAGCCTTGAATGGATCCAAGTCGTCGCGAAGATGGGGCTGGCTCATCGCCGGACTCATTCTGGCCCTGGGATTAATGCCAGCTGCTGTCAATCTGGTACGGGCTATTTTCACAATTCCCACAGTGCGGTTCACAGGCAGCTCCAGTATAGTCAAACCCAACTTGTATATGGCCCAGGGTGTACAGCCTTCCTGAATCAGAGTGAGAAAGAGTCTACAATGTACGTTGCCTGGGGTTTAGTCGTGCAATGGAGCGCAGCTAAGCTATGCAACTTTGTAGATGTGAGTTTTGTTGGAAGCGGTGTGTACTCCGGCACTCAACGGTCTCGTGCTACTCTGTAGTGAAGTTTACCACACGCGGATGCGTGATAGCTTCGGACCTGCTGGTCTTATCAGTGACGTGGAAGGCAACGTATCACAGTTATATGACAACCCGTCGTGATCGACTCTCGGGGATTCATCTTCCTCAGCCCAGAATCGCGGAATGTCTGCTGTTTGATGGTGAGTAATTCTTAAACGTACTGTGAGTCAGGCTCATAGTGTCTAGGTACTGCATTCTTCGTGTAGGTCTTTCCTATTCATAATTCCACACTCGACACAACTGAGTGATATATAAAAAAGCGCACTACTCATACTCAACGTCGTGCAGATTGCCACGTTCAGCCCAGTGGGTATTTAATCAAACCAGCACTGTGGCCAGCTACTGACTTGGATCACAGATCGTCTCGCCTGCCTCCACGATAGTCATTCTTATGGTGAGTCAACGTGAAGCCTTGGCCCCCAGTGATATACTCATGGAGTCGAAGCCGCCTATTCTAGCAAACCGCTTTCTGCTTAACCTGCATACGGCAAGCACTGCTTCAACATCAAACGGAAGCGCGGCGGACTGGAGGGGCGTGATGAGCAGCCCGTTGGGTGAGATTGGGACAGTGGAGTTCAGGCGATCATGCGGTGATATACAGCAGACCGAATCTCCCATAGAATCAATGTAGTACATACTACGCCCAAAATAAGTGGGTGAGTGCGCGATAATAGCAAATCGCGTATTTATTAAGATTTTCTGGGCGCGGATGGTTAGGGTGAAAAGGTACATACACCATCAATATTAGCCGCCAGCCGTTTACGCACTATATTATAAGGCTGTAGAAACGCGATACCAGCACGGTGGAGAGTCGGACGCCCCCTTGACCGTGCGTCAGGTTCGAGAGCCATGTACCATGGCAGAAATTCAACCTAGTCAGAATGTTGGCAGTATATATATATAATAACGGTGAATTGATTGAGATATTTATGTATATATAATATGTACTACTTGAGCAAACACAAACCGTGGAGATTCTGTTTCCGAGAGCTGAGAAACAATGACTCTGTAAGGTGTCAGTTAATTTACAGCGGTAGTGAAAATTGCGCTTACTCTGGCCAGGATTACAAGAGCCTGAGTTTAAGAACCGCATCGTTCGCAATTGTTTCGATATTACCCGTATAGGCTGCAAAAATGGCAGTTTTGGCTCAGGGTAGATTCTTCAGGGTAAAGGCGTGAGACAAACCTTCAGCTGGCTGCCTTCGCCTGTTGATCGACTGCCTCTGCGGTAGCAGTCATCTGAACGGCCACCTTCGCCATCTTCCCACATTTGTCGCATACCCCTCTCTTTGAACTCGTGTCCACGTATGTGTTGCTTTTCTCTTGGTTACTCAGGGAGAACCCACCGAGTAGCACGGGAGTCCTGACGTTTCCGTTGCAGCCATCTCGAGGACATTCCACACTGAGTTTGAAGACAATGATGTCGTCAGAGACGATGTCTGACCCTTTGGATGGTTCGTTTCTAAAGCCGAATACGCTGTAATTCTTTACGTAGCAAGTGTAAATAGGCCGATTAAAGAAATACAAGAACACTCGATGATAACTTACGTGGTCGCCCTGAGCTGGCATTAGGATTGGGAATCCTGGATCCTTATCAAGACTCTGAATTCGTCCTGCGAATGGATCTCGATACATAGTAGAGCGAGCGGAGCTGCGGATGGGTTAGAGAAAAGGTCTCCAGGGGAATGTCTCCAAGCAAGCTACACTATATAGCCACCATATACATCGTTCATCTAGATTTTGCTGATCAAAGCATTACCGAAGATTGTCCACAGTACACTACGGTTTCACACTGATTATATCCATATATAGGCCTTGCATATTCTTGCTGCAAGTCACATGGTATATAAGGTTACACTCTAAGCTAAAAAGACGTTCTGAGCACACAGTACTTGACTAGTGTGAGACACAAGAGTCCCACACCCCATACAGTTATATTTATTCCGTTACAAGAAGTCGCAGTGAGCGCGGCCCATCATGAAATTAATAAGCCACCCATTGCATTGTATTGCGAGGACTAGCACAGCTTCTGAACGAAGCTCAGACTTCGCAGTCACACAGGACTATCTTCTAGAATTGGAAACAGTACAATGTATCTTCCATGTGAACCACAGTATTACTCATTTCACAGGGACTCTGAGTCCGATTCCAAGTTGGCTTGCGGAAAACAGCTGAGATTTCAGTCCTCATCCCTGCTATAGGCCTCGCGGAATCATACGGAAATGAACTGGAGACCCATGTCGATACTTATCTCACAGCCAAAGCCACTCCCCAGGCCGCAAATCACTGTAACACACATGGTGATCCTGTTGATCGACAGAATTGAAGCCATTTCCGCAATCATCATTCTTGCTGAGCTGTTCTACGGTGGCTCGGCGGAGTCGAAATGCGGAGGGAAGGACGTCGCACGATGACAGCTTATCCTAGTAGATGCGCATCGTGCATCCTGGTCTGATGCCCTCGTTCCAACGCTGACTTCCCATCTAGGGTACCATCAAATCGCTGATTTTCCGCTTTGCGACTTCCCGGTCTGTTCAAGGCGTATTGCTACCGTACCTGCCACCCCCTTCCCCGCATCAGATGGCTCCTGCACAACATGGAATTACGGGCACTGCCCGTTTCCTGTGCCTTCCCTACAAACTCGACCACGTCCCGAGGTGCTTGTTGTCCTGCAGATTTCCTGGGAAGCTGTGAATTCTGATCGAAGGATTCGCAGCCGAGTGGGATCGGCGACAAGTGAGGTACCTGAAGGCAGGGCTACGGCCGTGAGAACTGAACAGAGGCGACCGATTCGGGCCGAAGATCCCGCTGGTGGCGCGGTCTGCTTTTTGCACGGATGAATGGAAAAGTATAGGAAACCTGTATAACGTCATTCTAGGGACAATACCGTCGAACGGTGTCTCTCAGTTGTTGACCTGGTCGGGCAAGCACTGGCAAGCACGCGTATGTCTGATAAAATCGCTTTACATCTCTGATAAGTTTCGGATATTCTGATAATATAGACTACCATGTATAAGCATGTATTTATTGACGTCCTAGCGACTTGTAAAAAACCTACAACGAGGCCACCATGGCCAAGTATCTTGCTATCCGGCGGTGGCGCGGCGTGGGAACGTTAGGACCAAGCGCTCTCACGATCTTTCCGAGGAAACTGTACTTCGTCCGTGCATCCATCACTCTCTGCGTTCGGTCGGACGGCGGCTCCGAGAGACGCACTTTCTGGGACAGTTGAACGCAAACCAGTACTTCCACACTCAACAGTACCTTCCAACTCGCAGTCCGCTCGACCTCGGGCTGTGACCTAGGACCAGTCCGAGTCGCACCTCGATATCGCCAAGGCACGCAGCCTTTGTTGTCAACGTGGAGTAGTCCCGGTTTGGACAAGCGGGCGTACAGCGAGCATTCCAGCGTCCAGTCTCCTACTACAAAGTGCCAGTGGGTCATTGAGTTCTGTTCCGCACATTTCCATGTTGATATACCATTTGCTATAGAAGAGGTACAGCGTCCTCATGTTTGCACAGCTGTTGTGTCTTCAGGGGTGGATCGTGGAAACTCTCTTGATCACATCACGCTTGAAGCCGTACTTCGGACCCTTGTTTTCCAGAGAGTCCCACGGAGAAGGCCTACTATCACTACTGTGCAGCGGACGAAGGCCGGTAAATTTAATGGTGTTCGGAAAGTGCTCTACAGGCGATTGGCTACTTCATCAAGATTGCTATGCAGGCTTCCCTGCTACATTGCCATCAGATCATCCTGAGTACAAGGACTGCGAACGAGTGGGGAAGTATCTTCGCTCGATGGCTGACGGCGGCTAATTTTCGGGTCCTCCCACCTGTGCAGCACTGGGACAGCTCGTGAGAGTTTTTGTTGCGCTCAAAGTGTATCTGGGGACTTGTTCACAAGACCGCCCTTAGCGTAGTCCCGAGCAATGGAAGACGCACACTGTGCTGCTCTTCATATAAGATCGAGCGAAACTACACTCCGGCAGCCCACCCCTCGCCGAAACACACGAAGGTGATGTCGGAATCTATCCAGGATCTATGGGTTGAGTAAGTCTCTACCACGTTTTTAGGTTCAATGAAGGCTAATTTCATTACTGCCAGCTTCATCGCTATTATGGTCACCGACGGGGCAACAGGTACGGAACATTTCGTCAAACCACCTGGCGCCTGACCTTGATGGACACTTCACTTAGCTCTTGTGCTATACGAGTATCTTATCACCTTCGACAAGGAGGTAGAGTACGTGTGGAAGCCCAAGAAGCTGCGCACGCCCTCGGCCTTGCTCCTGGCGATACGCTGGACCATGGTCCTACTCGTCATTTTCTATCAACTACCTACCCCGAGCGATGTAAGTTTAAACGGAACAAAGACATTCATCACGCTGAATTTGCTTTGCAGAGGTCAGTAGGCGGCACTAGCAGCCTGAAGGCATGTATCTGACGATTGCCTGTGATCAGCTGCAAGGCGATGTACTGGATCACCGCACTATTAACTGCGGCATGTTTCTTCGAGACAGCATGTAAGCATTTGTGTATGCAACAGCTCTCCCATACTTACAATTTAGTAGGTCTTTCCGCGCAGCGAACATTGGCCATGATGAGAATGACGGACAAAATCTTCTCGCGCGATATACCAGTCTACTTTGAGTGGATTGTCCCTGGGATTGTTCTGGCCTTGGGCTCGGTACCCGTGGCTACTAATCTAGTGAGGTCTTTATGTGGCCTACGGTGTAAAAATCACGGCACTGATACACCACTCCTTTAGTTTAACGAAACGAGATATGTATTCTCATCTGGCTGTAGCGTTTCTTTCAACGAGACGTCGAACGAAGCCGCCATGTACGTTACATTCTCATCCTCATTCGGCGGGATGCCTTGATTAACATAACGCTGGTCATGATAGCTGTATGTTCCGCTAGCAAGCAAAGAATCCAGTTACTTACATATTCACAGTATTATACATCACACGCGGCTGTGCGATCGTATCCGATTTACTGCCTTTAGCAGTCACGTGGTTAGCAACATACAGGCCCAGTACAAAGAATGAGTCCGGCCGCATAGGGAGGAATGTGACTGGTAGGATAGCTAAAGCCCTACAATATAATAGTAAGTTGGCTATACTACATACTAGAGTAAGGGACTCATAGACACGCCCAGGCACCTTCTTCTTCGTGTTCGTGTCGACCCGAAACATGTCATAGGCATAGATGATTGACGCATCCATACAGGACTCTTGTCGCTCTTAATTCTGCACAAATTGCCACTTACAATACCGTGAGCATCCAACTATGCATACAAACCGCCAATTCATTACTGACGACGTTCCCCAGAATGGGTCTCCGGCGTCGACATTCATCGTCGTCATGGTGCGCTGCCCTTACTACCTACTTAACTTTCGTTATTGAAGGCTTCTCCAAGCCGCCTATATTGGCGAACCGTTTCATTTTGCACTTACATGCGGCAAATGAGGCGACCACCGGGCTAAACCAGACCACGCTTGATGATACCGACATGATGACACTGGAATTCATGCACAGAGACAGTAGTAAGGCTTCGGATGATGACTTAGTCGTCGAAGAAATCGCGCGCGAAGCAGAAGTCTGAGGGGGTCTATTTCTCTCTACATGCCCTGCTGCGGAAAGCAAGCGTGGTATATGTATATGTAGTTATGTGTTTGTAACACGCGTTTCACTTCATCGATTCAACACGCAGGTCGGAATCGTATAGACTCGCTATAGAATAGTAGACAAAATTGCATGCATTCATGCGCAGTTTAGGAAGCGAGTACCGGAGTCAATGTACCAGCTATCGCGCAACACACCATCACACGAGCAGCCGATCTCAGTCCTTCTAGCATAAGGTCGAGTGCTGTTTCACCGAGCTGGGATACCAATATTAAAATTGGGCGGCGCGCAGTTCGGGCGGGCGTCCGAACAGGCCGATCAGGAGCAGCGGCGGAGTTAGCGAAGATATAAATATTGATTATTTTGAGATTTCAATGCCGCAACCGGTCTGTGTTTAGGTGCAATAATACTGTACGCTGAGGGTGAACTAGCGACGGGTACATTGATCAACGTCTCTAAGCCATGGATCATCTAGCAGCTCCTCGGCAGAGGCTCTGTCCTCCGGTGAGATAGCCAAGCATCGCCTCATCAGCCTACTGACATCCGCAGCTTCCTCTTCGTTCGCGCCGGGAATATCCGCCATCATTCTTTCTAGGGGATATTAGACCTCTAGAACATCCTTGAGAAGTCGTCCTACCAAGGCAGGGAGCACATTAGCAACATAACTGAAGCAAGCAGGCGACTACAACTCACCGTCCTCGTCGAAGTATCTGAGGTATTCTTCGGTCTTTTCCATGTTACACAGCTTGTAGGCGTCGGTGAGAAATGTGGTCATCTGATACAAAACGTTCTCCCATGGACCTAGGTCACACGGTGTAAAAGGCTCGTATTTAAAGGGCTGGTAGCCCTCAGCTATCTCGAATAACCTGTACAGTCATCAGATTGCTTCGAACGCTGAAATACTGTCCAACAAACCAAGCACCCAAAGGCCTAGTATGTCGACCCTTTCGTTCCACGGTTGCCCTAAGATAACCTCCGGAGCGCGGTAAGCTCCTGAGGTAATCTCTACCCAAAGTGGCCTCGCTATATTGGTGGGGTGAGATGGAGTAAGGGCGTACCGATGGTAGAAGACTCACCTCCGCCAAAGTCGGTGAGTATGAATTGTCTCGTAGCATACTGATCAACCTCTTCGTGGGAGAGGAGTGGGAGTGGCTGTGACATCATCGCCACGTCTCCACCGTAAAGGCCTTGGACGTAGCATTGATGACGGCCAGCAGAGCCTCGCCCATCCATGACAAAATGGGATTTAGGCAGAATACAGTGCACAGACAGAGGCGAAGACGTAGATAGAGCTTTGTAAGCCATGTTTTCCCAGCTTGCGTTGGGAAGAAGTCGAGCGGTAGTAGCGCCACTGAGTGCCTTGATCGCGACGTATGTCTGATCTCTGCATATCGTTCATATGGTGAATGGATGAACGGAGGTGAAAATTCTTGCCTTTCATCGCGAGCTAATCAAGTGCTATCCGTAGCCATCCGCTGATGGCATGCCTAGTGGTTCCTCACTGAAATGTAAATCAATAAAACGTTCTCCATTAGGCCCAACGGAGAAGTGCTTGTTGGATGGGTTAGGTGTACTGGACATCTGACCCGAGAGGCAAACTTTCTTGAGGATGTGTCGAATGAGAGGTTTGAATGATGTACTGACCATGAGGTATTTATGTTTTGGCGAGGCCACTGTTCCTGCAGGGGCGGCTATTCCTATGGAGCAAAATAAGGCTGGACTGTAGGCGATGTTGGTTTCAAGGCGGCAACATACTGACCCACCTCGCGGCGCCTCGGCTTCGGCTTGATCGCACGGCATTTGCCGTCTGATGCCGACCGTTGATATAGACGCCGTTGCCAGGCTATAATGGCCCAATCTGGTTCGACGTGACCTGGTGCACAGGTCTCTTCGGTTTTCAGATCCGCTGTGGGAGCGTTGGCTTCCAGCAGAGCACAGTTTTTAAGAGAATTGAAACAGCGGGAAAACGCTCAAAACTAGCTACAACGTCCATTCTTGACTTGACGCAAATTCTACTTGCCACATTCGAACTTTGATGTGGAATCTTCACGGGTAGAGCCGAGCGCGTATACAGTATGTCGTGTATCCAAGCGTTGTTTCCTTCCTGTTGACACAGGGCGCACATTAGCTTGCGTCCTGATCTTAGCCTGCTTGGCGCTGCTACGACCGAACCCGAGCGGGGTCTCTTATTTTAGGTCGGTTAGTGCTCTTGCCTATAAATTTACTGCCCAAATGACGGATGAAACATATATAATGTGGAAGCGTGCTTTTTTCAATCCGGTCGCTGGGGGATGAGTTCATAAGGTCTCCTTAGACTCGGAAGCTATAGATTTGTCGGTGTGATCCGTGAGAACAGAGAGCTGGAAACTGGCAATCTCCGGATAGATGGCATTCTGACAGGCGTATCACGTTTGAATCTGAGCGACTTGACGCCAGACCTTCCGCTGCGCGGTTCCGAATTGTGGCTATAAAGATGTGCTCTCTCCACGTTACTAGATCTGTAGTCCTTGGTAAAAATTATGACTAGCCTTTCCGCAGTCCCTGGAGGTCAACTCGCAGGGTGAGGCGCGGCTTGATCTTTTCAAATGACAGTACCACCGATCAGAGTATTAAAGCTGTCTTGTCACTGCAGCCGAGACAATGCATGTTTCCGCCATTCCACATGTGCATCAAATATACACGGCGATACAATACAGACGTATTAACGTGGGAAAGATATCCTTGAGTACAGCCCCTAGTAGCTTTCCACTTACAAGTTTAGTTCGCGTCTCAACTGCCATCAAGGGATGATGCGTGTTTTGATACACAAACTCTGCAATTCAAAGCTCACATGTTTCTTGGGAACAGCGTTGCTTCATTTTGTCACGCCAGGCATTTCATATTCATCGACATCCGGCTTCCAATAATAGAGAGGTCATCTGTGCCTGGTACCGCACGTGAAATGACAGTTTTGCTACCATGAACTTCCTGGTCGTCTGGATAACCAACATAGCCATAGACAATATGTTTCCACTTCCGCATCAAAGACGGGATGATGCCCATCAAAGCGTATCCTTTATATTGCTCTGTTCGAATTCTTGTATCCCAGCTTCTTCCACTGGTACTGTGTTATGTTCGACTCACACACCTTCAAGCTTTACCGACAGCTGTGAGTGTTGAGTGAAAACCCACCATATCTGAACTATCATAACATGAACGACAAATTCCCTAGAGAGCATGCTCAATGGACCAATATTGGACTATGCGGTAGGTCAATACCCCGATTGGAGAGAGTATCGTGAATCCTGCTCACCATTACAGCTCTAACGGCGTACGAGTATGCAATAACATTTGACGAAGAAGTAAACTTGATATGGAAGCGGAGATGGACTGCCACATCTGCCCTGCACACGTCTGTCCGCTGGTCTCTGGTGATCTCTCCAATAGTTTCCTTCATCCAGCTCGATAAAACTGTGAGCCTCCCGGTGTGCAATATCTCATCTTTGACTGCACTGACATCATTTTAATTTAGAGGTAACGTTGACCTATCTTAGCACAAGAAGACTTGTCTGAAGCTCAAGATTGATAACCAGATGTAGAAGTTTGAATACATTTAACGTTCTGTTGAGTATAATTTCCTATGCTCAGTGCGCAGGTGCATGATTTCTAGCTTGATAGGCGAAAGCTTCGTTTACACTAATATATACCAGTATTCTCGTCGCTACGCGTATACGGTATCACCCGAGGCCATGTCCTAATCTCCTCAGTAGTCCTCTTGCTAGGATTGGTCCCTGCGGTGACCAATACTGTGAGTACTTAGTCACTATTGGTTAGCTATGAGCTAAATCAGGACTTGGAATCTCTCAGTTCTTAGCTTTTAATGAACGCATTACTTCGGCATGCACTCCCTTCGTAACAATTACCGTCGAAACAGATCATATGTTAGTACAATTGCTTCCTATGGATGATCTGAAAATTCACGCGCTTGGAAGACGTGTGTGGACATTATATCGGACTCCAAGACGACATTATTGACGTAACGGCAGTCATTTTTGTCACCCGTAGCTGCGTTATAATTTCCGATGTTATCGTTCTTGCGACAACCTGGGTGACATGTCGACGGAAGCCTGGAACCTCTGCACTAAAGCATGAAATATCGGCATCTTTATCTCAGTGTCTTCTTGATAATGGTGCGCTGTGAGCATTCCACCCTAAGTTGCTATTAACCGTTATGACAGGAATGATATACTTCATGTACGCTCGTAGGGTTCTTCGCTAACCCCGCCTTATTAAACGTGTCATATTTAGGGCCCTTCTGGTTCTCAACGTTTCTCACATGCTTACGCATCCAGTGAGATTGGTACGGCTGTAGCATTAAGGACGCTTTATTTCTGGGGCTCAGTCATCATTTAACACCAGGATACGACCCCTATCACTGGCCTATTACAAGTGATGGTACGTTCCCATATGCATACGAGTCAATTTCTCGTTCGATAACATCTACATTCCGCAGCCCCCAATTTTGATAGAAAGATTTATGATGAATCTCCGCCAAATCGGAGAACCGAAGATCATCGAATCTAATAGACCCACCAATGACATCCTATCCACCTTCATCGGGAATATCGGAGAGACCCTTAGCTTTACAGAACCAGAGCAGGCCAGAATTTATACACCCACGATCAGATCGACATAGAGGTGGGGTGACACTCAACCCTGCCACCAGTTGGCGGACATAACTCCGAGTCGTTTTCTACCTACGCATCGCGACCCTTCCTCCCCTTTTCCTCCCCTTTACCGTCCTGTATCCATAACTTCTGATATGCCAGTAATGGCCCACGAGCTTTCCGAATATCATAACAGCTATGTAGTACCACCTTTGTTGTATCCGTAGACTGAGCGAGCGAGGATTTTGGTCAGCTTCATGGGTAATCCTGCTCCTGTATCGCATCAAAGAGCGGTGAATGCGCTGAGATCGCACCTTTCGAACTAGAACGCTCACGGCTTCCCGCGATTTTCTGGTACCTACCAAGGTACACACTCGTAACTTGGACTACAGGATACATAAAAACGCTCGAGGCACCCCACCGCAACCCTCTTACTACCGCTACGAAGGTACTACGGGGGGGTGTTAACCTACATAGCCCGCTTCCATCAGCAATGAATACAAAGAAATGATGTACTGTAAAAGAAATTAACATCTTAACCCTCCTCGGCACAAGCTCGCTCCAGAGTCGCTTCACAAACCCAGCCAGACGTCCAAGTTCTCCCAGATCTCCTCCCGCTTCCTGCTCCACAACTGCCGCCGCGCCATCACACAGCTACTGCAGAGCCCCGAGCTCTCCCAGTTCAGCACGCTCAGCCGCTCGAGGCCGCACACGGGGTCGTACATCCACGTCTCGAAGAGGCCAGAGTCGAGCACCCACTCGGCCCAGAGTGTCGCGGCGTTGCGAGTCGCCGCCGCGCACCGCTCGCGCGCTGCGTTCGTCGTGTACAGCACGTTCGGGTCCGTCGTGTGCTGTAGCATACACGGCAGCGACGTCGCAGATGGGGGCGACCCGACGAGCAACGTCCACGCGAGCGACAGCTTCTCGCGCGTCGTGATCAGGCGGACGAGGTCCGTGTGTGACAGCTTCGCCTTGCCGACCAGCCGGCTCCCGTCGAGCGCCGCCTCGCCGCCTGCCTTTGGTGTGTCCGTCGTGGCGTTCGTGGAGGGGCCGACCACGCTCTGCTGCGCGAAGCCCTCGCTCCGGAGGAGCTCGTAGAGTGCGCGCTTCAGTACTGCAGGCATGTCGTACATCCGCGCGAGCACCACGGTCTCGGCGGCGAAAGGCGTCCGTACGGGTGAGAGCTTGTGCAGGTCTGCCGGCCACATGTTGGTGAGCTTGTACGTCGCAAGCGCATCGATTTGACCAAAACGCAGCGTGCGTGCCGTGCAAAAGACGGCTGCGAGGGTCTTGAACGATGGCTGCTTCTCGAGAAACGAGCTGTGGAAATACTATCAGGAAGACCGAGGGTAGATACGATGAAACCACGAACCCTAAGTTGTCACAGACGCCCAACAAGGCTTCGAAGTCCTCGGCACATACACCGGTAACCTTAATGACAGGACATCGATCCACCGTCCGTTCCTCGTCATCCGTGCTGCTCCCTTCACGGTCTCTGTCACGCTCGTGCTCCTTCGCGAGCTGCCGCGCAAAGAACTCGGAGTTCTGCACGAGCCGGGACTTCGGCAGGTGGAAGAGGACGCTTTCCACCATGATCGCCGCGGTGTCTGCCAGAATCTTCTGCCTTGGTACGAACGTCAGCGACGCCTGCTCTTGCGCTGTAGCTCGGCTCGACGACGAGTGTGACGACGACTTCTTTCGGCGCGACCGCCTTAGGTACTGCTCGACCTCCTCTTCCGAGTCACATGCTGCCTCCGGAGTAGGAGTGCTCGGCTCCACCTCTGGCAGTACGTCAGCAGGGGCCTGCTGAAATTGGGCAAGGCGCTCAGCGCGTTGCTGGAGACTAGGCAGAGGCGGCCGGAGAGGCGAGAGGAACGGCTCGGGAGGCGGCTGGGGCCTCTGCGCGTGGGGCATCTGCGGCTGCGGGAGCGTGTGCATCGGCGCATGCATGAATGGGATCGCCATCGGCATGACACCGTTTGACGGGCCCGCCACGCCGTTCTGGTAAGGCGAGCTGAACCACTGGATCGGCGTGTGCGTCCACCACGGAGCCAGCTGCCGCGCATGATCCTCGCTGAGCTCTGAAGCACGTTTCCGCTTTCGGGCGGCGGCGGATCCATTCGTGCTCGCAGGTCGAGACGCAGACGCAGATGTGGACGCTTGGGGGACAGGGTTTGAGCGTCTGCGGGCATTGCTGAGAGGCTCGTCGCTTGACGTGTCCGAGTCCGCGGCGGATGCGTTGCCTCTCTGAGCAGGCGTGGATGGAACGGCTGCAGCAGATGTATCCCATGCGGTCGCTGAAAGGCGGAAGGAGCAAGACGTGTCATCTTTTGCTCCGTTCTGGCTCGACTCTGCCGCGTTCGTAGAGTCGCTCCCCTTCTCCGGCTCTTTAGGAGCGGAATCTGGGGCTGGCGGAGAAGAATCGTGCGTTGTAGCGGGAGCAGGGGTTGAAATAGGGCGCATAGGCTAAGGGAGGGGTAAAAGTCGTTAAGCGAAGCAGGAACTACGGTCGACGAAGCAAGCATATTATTTACCTTCTGAGAGGCAGCTGCTATGCTACTAGCCGTTGGAGTGTGATTCGCCGGTGCAGGCCCAATAAGAGTCGCCACCGAGGATGTACGAGCCTTGGAGGCAGATTTGGAAGCAGAGGTGGAAGGGGGCTTGGATATTCCCAGGAATTGCTCTGCAGCGCGCTGGGCGGAGACGTTACCGTAAGGCGCGACGCCAACACGAGGCGGGACGCGGATGGATAGACGGGATGTAGCACTCGGGGAGCCAGTGGGTGCCGGGACCGAATTGGCGGCTGGAGTGGCGGTACTCGCGCTTGGGTCAGCATGGGGGACTTCTGTAGGCGTGGTAGCGTGGGGTGCCAATGGCGCGGAGTTGGCTGGGTCCGAAACTTGCTGTGATAGTGATGGTACGGCCGCAGAGGGAGGCGTTCCTGAGGTAACTGGCTCAGATGAGCCGTTGGGTATGGAGGAAAGCCCATGACTGAAGTCCTGTAGCGTATTATGTTGCAGTGCAGTATTCTCTGGATGAGTGGCTGGTTGCGATTCAGTCAAAGATTTCCGTGTTGTTACGTAGGTGACGGAGAGCGGACGCGTCGTTACGGTTGAGTGCGGCCTTGCGGCTCCTGACGAGGCGGGAGTTGGTGACGGCATGTTTGTCGAATCCGCAGGCCTCGCGGGAGACGAAGACTGTGATGTTTCCTCTGCCTCTTCGTCACTTTGTTCAGGACTCACAGACACTTTCCTTCCACCACGCTTCGCGCCAGCCCGCCCCCCTCCACCACCTCCCCTTCGCCCCTTCTGCGTAGGAGATAATGAATCCAGACCGGCAGAGCCGCGCCCACCCTTGCGAAGACCTGACGAGCTCTCTCTCGCGCCAGGTACGGACATACTCTTCGCGACCGACTTTGAATGTTCGCGATAGTACGGCGCGTCTGGGAGCGACTGTCGCAGAGCTTGGACCTCCTGGCGTAATGCTGGTTTCTTTCGAGGCACAGGGACTTCGACCCATCCGTCTTCCGTAGGATGGCAGACCAAGTCCTTCTCAGCGCATCGTCTGCATGTCGGGTAGCCTCGCGAACAAGTCTGTCGCACTCTCGCGCACTGGGTGCAGCGATGGGCAACTACAAACAGCTCGGCGCCATCGTCCTGACCAGGCAGCGCAAATATCTGTGCAGGGTCTATGCGAGGCTCGTAAACCTCGGGGAGAGTCTTCGGTCGATACGCGTCGGCTTCCCACTCTACCGCGTAGTCGGGAAGCGGGATGTCGGCGTGGGGGTTGGGTATCGCTGCTGGCTGCTTTGCCATCGCGAGGAGGAGGGCGGGAACGTCGAGAAAGGTTAAAGCGGCGGAGGACAATATGACAGCAAGTGGCAGAAAATCACAAAGGAAATTAACTCAACTCAGCGTCCGATGCATCACGTGAAAGGAAGCGCTTGAGAAAACGCCACGAAGTTGATCGAGATTTGCGGGGCACACAGAACCAAATAACCTCCAAGAGAAGTTACAGCTTGCATCCAGCTGCAGTATCTATAATAAACGGCAATTTTAGCACCAAATGTTACAAGTATGCTATCTTATTCCAAGCATATAAAGCTCAAATCTCGCAGAAATCTTGCATTTCTCAAGTACAAGTGCTAGATGTTGGAGATGCGTTCTAAGTGTTCTGTATTCGACGCAAGTCCATACCAAGGCATTTCAAGGTATCTCTAAATATTTTCGTAACAGGAAATACAGCCATACCGATGACCTCGGAGCTCTGCAGTTTCCAGACTGCGAATACTAGGTTATAAGATACATCAATCCACAACAAACTAACGATACAGTGGTTTCAAAGCAGAAAGTAATGAAGCAATTGGAGGATAAGATGTACGTCGAGGTCTGAGGATCACCGCTTACACCGGTACACGGTCTGAGATAGCCGGGAGCTTGACTACAGACGACCCCGAGTGCGAAGACGGTAAGACTAACTGATTCGACAGGGTTTCCGAGCTGTGAATCACCTCGCTGTAGTCAAAGTGATCGAGCGTAGCCCCAATATTTCCAATTATACTGGATAAAACATCCTCGGATGTGTAGTGGAAGTGTTGCAATGAGTCTTGAGGATCGACAACTTGACGCAGGTTGAGCATGAATCTTGACATGAGAATCGAGGGCTTGACATGTGTAAGAGATCACGAGGTGCAACGGTAGAGCACTTGCGACATACCAGACATTCTACCAGTACTGATATTGGAGCATTCTGAAACTTCAATTAAAAGTTGATTACTGATGAAACAAACTCGATTCACCTCAGAAAATGTTATGAGCTGAGCAATGTTCATGAAGAACAGCGCTCTACAGAAACCATGAGATTTGGATGTCATGCGAGGAGAGTAGCACGTACAGAAAGTAAACTGTACCTGGCAATAAATTCAGAGTATGTACAGCGATTCGCTAAATAAGAAAGCACATACCGTCACGAAGAAAGGAGGATTCTAGCGAGGTCAATGCCCCTACCTGAAAGGCATCCCGCCAGCGAGGATAGCTATTTTTCCACGTTGTAATAATCACAATTACATCAGCAAGTATGACTGGCCCCCTAGTCGTGTAGAGCACTATCGACTGAGTTAGAAAGAGCATATTCAAACTTAGAAGATACAACGCACGGCTATATTGGACGGTCAGTATCTCAAAATACGAAAGGTTGATGAAAGCGCCTACTTACATATAAGCTAGCTTCATTGACAGGGTCGATCCGAGACACCCAAGTTCTCCATGACTTTGAATAGCCGAGAGCTAAAATAAGGGTGCTGCGCTAAGTCTATCTCCCGCCATATGGCACATGCCTATCAATGCTTACCGCATTCGTCACGGCGGGAGCCAGCGAAAGGGTTAGCACAACACAAGAAAGAGTGATACGTCTTCCAGAGATGCTAAAGACACGCAGTGCAGAAAATACTATAGTGATAGATTAACCTCTGGAATAATTACAGTGGTGAGGGACTTACGCGCTGCTAGGATGTACGAAATTACGGACAGGACAGTGGCGGCAATAGACGAAGGAGCACATCTAGAGGAACATCAGTAAACCTCTACTTCCACATACGGGTTCCGTATGACGCCGTGACTTGCCTCTGTAGCAAAGCAAAAATCATCAGAGTCTGCGTAATGTTGGAAAAGTCGACTCACTTCTGGATCAACTGTAAACACTGAAATGATGGCCGTCGCAGCATACACCCAGCGTATTGCTAGTAAGAGAGCGGAGGTCGCTGTCCAACGCCGCATCCATACAGCTTGGACTTCCTGGCCAAGTGTGATGACGTATTCAAATATGGCCGCAGCTAGATTGCGCTATACTTGAGTAAACACCATAGAGCTCGCATATATAATTTATAGTCACCGCTCAGGCCTACTGTAATCCATTGTATGTAACGATATTGTCTGAGTCAAGCCCATGAGAATTAAGGGCAAAATCACCGTCGAAAAAGTTGAGAGCTTACTCAATGACCTCATTCGTCACCAGGGAAGGTTCGCTCATAAGGGCGAGCGTCAACGTCGTATGTTGGTGATCCCTTGACTTCCGTAAAAGGATGGCCGCTTATATCCTATCGCAGAGACAAGCGTAGTGGGTCGGTGGCCTTATCGCTGCGGAAGTATGGCCACTTCCTCTCTGCATATAAGAAAGAACTATTGATGCGCTAAGACCAGTTTACAAAGATGCAGTGCACCGATGCTGTGATTTCACCGCTCGCAGGGACAGGTTTCCGAGTATGTTTGACATCCGGATAGTACGATATGGAAAGCTTCGCTAGCCAGCCCAGGACATGTGCTCAGCTCCGGACGATCAGAAGAAAACGTCACCGGAGCATTCTTGGAGCGTTAATGAGCCTCGGGAAACGCCGCTGCGGTCTCACATTTCCCCCGGCGTGATATCATGGAAATTCATCATCGCGAAGTTTGTTGGGAGGTACAAAGGAATGGCGCATAGCGAGCACATGCGAGTGGAAATCTATGGGAAGAGTGGGACGACCGTTGGCAGGTGCAGCGGTCCTCAGAGATGCACACCGATCATGACGCTTACGCTAAACTCCGACCGACACATTATTGCTTCGGTGGCCTCGCATAATGTTTTCAAGCCAAAGATGGATTTCATTCACAGTGGAAACGATGATAATGGTTTGAAATCAATCTCTAGCTTTCTATATTTCCAGTGAGACCACCAAATACCATACGCTAGTGAAATAATCACAGGAAGCCAATTTCACGTAATAACGAAAAATCCATACCCGTTTAGAAATATGGCTGAGGTCTTTACGCGTTGTGGCTAGTCATCCCTGCATGCACAATCCGAGACAAGTCCAATCGATGAGACCTCGCGAGGAAGTTGGCGGCCACGTACGAGGAAAGGGTCTGTGGGAGTGAATCGTCTTCCTAGTGTAGATCAGCTCGGGAATCAGATGCCACGTGCTGTGCACTGGGAGTACCAGGCTGCTCGACCGCTTTGATCATCCGTCGATGTTGATGTAAGTGGGATTCCCGGTGATGAACTCACCGGATGAGCTTATCCATTCAGTATGAAGACCGTAGAAGATGGTCAATAATTCAGCCTGAAATCAAAAAAGCCACGGCACCGACTCTCTCGCAGGCTGGAAAACTATCAATGAAAAAAAGTGGGGAGCCGCATGTATCACATTGAAATGACCTACTCAGACTTGAGACGGAGTGGTGTCGGGCACCAACAACTTTTGAAGGATATCATTTCGTGATCTGTTAAGACAGAAGGGGGTGGCGGGGCACGACTTGGGGTAAAGCCTGTAGCGTGCGCGGGGGCGTCAGGTGTAAGCGAACCAATATTCCAGGGACGGAAATAGTTCATCACTGGGTATAGTTACGTCTAGCCGGGAGGCATGAGTAGCCCCCCTTTGCCTGTCTTTGAGCTCCATATCGAATATACTTCCCGCGGTTGTCCCAAAGGGGTATAGACGAAAGCCGTGTCCAACGCCGCGATAGCTGGACTCGCATAAGCGAGCGGTACTGGGATCTAGCGATGGAGAGCAGCGTACATGTCTAGTCTGGTAGGAATTTAGGCTTCCTGGTGTTTCCTAGTGTACCCTCATCACAGAGGAGATCGAGACTTGCCACTTCGATGCATGTTGCAAGGAGGGGGTTCATGTTGACATAGAGCAAATATAATAGCCACGAGACATTGAAATCGAACGTGTGAGACAGGTTATTAGCGTTGGTGCCCAACAGCAGTAGTGAACTCTCGAAGCATACCAAGTACGTCACGAGTCGACGGGGTGGACTGTAAGGGCACGTACACGCTCTCCTCATATCAGGTGAATCCAAGATAAGATCTGCCGCCCAGATCTCATAGGAATTACGGCTTTCTCAGCCGGCTTCGCACCTGGATGTAAGAGAGCGTCAAGGGAGCAGGTGTCTGCAGCCGTTGGTTCGTAGGCCTGGTTGTTTCAAGGAACGGGTCTCGCACTGTCCGATTGGCGGTGACTGTAGCAAAATTGCCACCGGCGGAAGTGTTGACCAAACACGAACTCGTGCCCGGAGTCGGCATGGATCACGCAGCGGCAAAATATGGCCTAGAGTAAGTGCAATCAGAGGTTAGAAGTACGGCGCCAAGACATCAAGCTGAGGACGGTACGGATTCAACACATCCCGCAAAAGTGTCGTTCGAACCAGCTCTTCAAATGCTATGGTCTAGCAGATACGGCTGCGAGATGATAGTAGAAGTACGACTCTCAAGTTACCAGGAGTCCACGAAGGGAGGCTCAACTCGTCGCAAGGCACCATTGGGATGGAAGCCGTCATGCCTTGAATTAGCAAGATGAAGCGTCGTTGGCTGGTTAAACGATTACATAAAGCTGATCAGTACACGTATTCTCTGGGAATCCAGGAGGTAAAGGGGAAAGACGTGCCTTTCGATAGTAGCGCTATGGGACAGCATACCAGTCGCACAACGTAATGTGACTGTCCCTCCCGTAACTCCTTTCTAGATACTTGCATAGCTTTATGAGATTCATTTCTTGTTGAATGATAAACGAAACGTACCGTAGTGTGCGTAATGCATAGCTCGTCGTAGTAAGCACCGGGGAGACGCTGCCGCGCCGCTTCAAGTGAACTGCCACGTGGAAAGTATAAGAGAGGGTTCAGCGAGAATAGTAATTCCCGCAGCTGTAGAGTTACAGAGCGAGGATTTAGCACATAAAGCACCCCTGCCACTCTAGACCTTTTTATGGGATGCTGGCTCAATCTTCTGGATCAATCTCCTGGAAATGTGTCATCAAAAAGCGGGATCCGAAGAAGCAGAGTTGACGAGAGTAATGCGCTGCAAAATACCTTGGACATGTACATCTGAATTGTTAGGTGCATTTGAATTGGAGAGACCGAAGCGACGACTGTAAATATCTGACAGTGAGTATAATTTATGAGAATTTCTTTTACGTGAAACACCCGCGCGAGAGGATCGCCTTCCTGGAAAATGTGGATTTGAAGCATCAGATATCGCTTCCTACGCACTTCCAGGTACTGTTTCTATCCCACCATTTCCATCGTCAGGTAGTAAATGTCAGTACATACTTGAAACTAGTCCTCCCAGTTATGCTATCGCCGGACGAATGTGTTCGGCCCTCCCGAAGATTTGTACGCGTTGACGACGGCCGCGAAAGGTCGGTGGTACATCGAGCTGGCTTTCCTGCAGGAAGGAAGCGGTCGCGGGAATGAGATGCCCACAATTCAGTCATGAACACGCGGAAATGACAGGCCTATCACTTTGAGACCGGCTAGCGCGGAGTTGTGATGGATCATTTTTGCAACGACTTCGATTGAAAAGGGTTAGAGTGACAAAGAATGAGGCATGGCGCATGACGCACATAGGACGAACCAGCGTAAGCGCAATGATATCTCGTTCATTGGCACAGCTAAGCAGATGGAGCAAAAAGCCACCTGAGCCCATCGTTGAACTCTGTCGAATTTCTTTCCGACGGGTGGAAGCCGTGAGTAGCACTGAGATATCTAGGAACTGCATCAGCAAAGAGTAGTCGACTTGAAGAAAAAATGAGGACATGTCCAGTTCTGTTCACGCCCGCGTCCTCGAGCGTCTTGGCATAGTGTGTGCGGTAAGGAGTTTGCCCAGGTCCTTTCGAAGGAAGGGGGTCGATCTTTAGGCTAGACGCCTCGCTGTCGTCCGTTGATCTGAAGGTCGTTTAGCTTCGATATTCCGCGAGGTGACCGGATCGGTCCATGCACTCCAGAAATCGCATGTATAGCATAGGGGTAATATTGATCTTGTTGTCCTCATACGAGGTAAGGTCGGAACTGAGCCCGCGCAATTCGATGAGCATAGCGTAGGGCTGATTGTGAACGTGAGACGTACTCTGCAGGTGTCGCGTCCGGATATAAAGCGGCAGAGATTTGACGTACTTTTCCGGTAGGTCTGGAGTCGTGGACCCTGTTGATGATGACATTCGTCCACCGATCATAAACGCCTTGCTGAAGTCCGCGTGGGTTGATATCAAGATTAGATTCAGCCTAGATGCTTCAGCGGCTCAGACGCCAATTATATTTGCTAAGGTTCCAAAGCATACTCACCCAGCACAATCCCGCTCAAGTATCATCAACGCCAGCGGGAAATGTGTGTTCAGGGGCTAGCCTATAGCCGTAATGTTCAATACCATCCATACGAAGAAATGATGTGGACTTACTGATAGTCTATTTGGACGATATTGAGATTCAGCGTGGCGCAGAGGGCCTTGAGATGGAACGAACACCGACTTGAGGTGCACTTGGCATTATAGATTGGCCCTACCACCGGTGGATGTCGATGTCTCAGCCGGAAGCATGATCCCGCCGTATGACCGTATCAGGGACGACGATCCTCGAGGTCCCGAATGTCCGGCGTGGGCGCGGGTTGACAGTGGTTTGAGCCTTCAGGCGGGTCACTGCAACTAGGGTATCTAAATTGAGGTGAGCGCTGCAGAACGTGTGGACTATTCTCACCACATGACAAGACTTCAGCATTAGATGCATGGCTGCGTTTGATAACTGCTGAGCCACTACGATACCTCTCCATCAGCATTTGTGCGCTACCACTGAGACGCCCTGACAAACGCGTCTCAGGGCCTCTCAGGAGCCATCAGGATT
>KN840626.1:0-10662 GCA_000832265.1 Phlebiopsis gigantea 11061_1 CR5-6 | reverse complement strand
AGGTCACTTACTGATCAATCACTGATCAGTCAGTATTACCTTACTCCACTACTAATGGGCAGATCTGGGTCTGGGGACTGATGTAACTGCGCTCGAGCGGAGCGTCTGTAACTTGAAGCGCCACGCGGTAAAAGCTCTCGTCCTCCATCAAACACCGAACGACGTCCAAAAACCTCAACACGCAACCGGATATACGGAAATCAACGGTACTCATTTCACGTTATGGGCAAAGCCGCATGTGGCGCTAAAGTGGTACAGTACACACCGCACCGTCTCGCGCGAAAGTGTACATTCGAGTTTTTACTTAGGCTGCGTGGCCCAAGTACGTACATTTGTACTATTGCTCTCAACAGCTATGCTCGTGCGGGATACACACACGGTATGGCTCTCGAACCTTATGCGGCAGAACAATTAGTTTGTCAAAGTTTGAGAAATGGTCCTAAACCATCCACTAGGAAGAAATATGAATTTCGGCAACAACGGCTACTTGCTGTGTTCGTAGCCATATCGCCAATGGTACAGAGATTGCTTGCAACTTGATGTTCTTGTAGGTGCGATTCCCGTTACGAGATACCGCTTCTGAAGTTCATGCCCTCTTTCAGCTCCTCCGAGTCATGTTGTGCTGGGAACAGTGCGCGGTCTCGTAGTATGATCATCTGAGTCAGTATATGCTATATGTCGACGCTCTCACGCATGCGTTTGGCCAAACAATACCCCCCAGAGCATATTTATCCGATCTTACCTCTATGCGCGAGTGCTCTTACGTCCAATGCGCAGGGTATGCCAGCGGTGCTATCATTCGCAGTCCGTATTGTCGGAGCTTTTTTCGTACCCTTATTCTCCCCTTTACAACCTCGAACGTCGCTCATCTCTCCTTTAGACATCACGGAAGACCGTATCGATCGATGTGGGTCTATCGTCTTGAGCTGATGGTATATCTCCGTAGTGCTGTCGCTGACTCAGTTTCCACAGAGGTTCACCATTGATCAAAGCCATAGAAAACTAACCCATGATCCGCAAACACGCTCAGTGCGGGGAGGGCCCTTTCCTAGTACGCTCGCACGCGCTGTCAACATATTGTTGATTCTGCTTCTCGGTCAGCGGGAACTTGCGGATTGCACATGCAGATCGACGACGTCGGCGAGCTAGCTGCGGATTCTCCATCCCTCCGCGTACTAGTCTGCACCGCCGGTGCCAATATCAATGCGATAACACCGCGAAGAACGGGTCCAGGGTCAGATGGCACCTTTGGCCCCGGGGCGGCATGAGCCGAGGAATGGTAGCAAGGTAGGTATGAAACCAATACACCAACAATGTCACTGATTAATTGCGCCCCGGGCCATTTCTCAGAGATTGAATCGGGTCATACGCTCAAGTCATTCAGAATTTACGTATAAAAGGCCGCCACAAGGGCCGCCTCAGCTACACAGCACCTTTTTCTAAAGATGTCTATGCCCGTAGTAGCCCCCGGCTTCTATCGCATTCGCAACCTTGGCACGAATCAATATCTTGCCCTTGAGGGAGGATATGCATCGCCCGGCCAGAAGACAGCATTGAAGTCGTACAGCCAAGAGGCGAGCCACAGGGTTGAGTTTAATCATTGCGTGGGTTTATGATTGCACTCTGACCTTGAAGTTTCAGTGGATGGTAGAGTATCTCGGACAGGGAGCCTATAGGGTCAGGCCCTCGGCTAACCACCAAATCCAACTGGAGCCTGGTATTCCAGCTACCCGTCGCACCAACCCGGTCTTGGAAGTCAACGTCGAGAGCGGCTTCCTGTGGCACTTCGGAGAGACACCCACTGGACAAGGAGTCTTGTGAGTGTCTCCGGTTTAGATTGAGTGCTGGTCTATTGACTCTTTACCGTAAGCATGGTGCAGTACAATGAACAGGATCAGGTGGCCGAGGCTGATCCAGTAGCCAGCAACGTGAGCGTTTTGCTACCTGTGTCCTAAGCCTTCCGAGTCATTGACTTCCGTCATAGGTCATGCTCAATGATTTGACAACCGTACCGGCGCGAGACAATGTGAACCAGATGTGGATTTTTGAAGTAGCTCCCTGAGGTAGCTTGGAGACTTCACTCGGGCGAAATCATCGTGCTCTATATGTATCATAACCTCGATCTTGACACACAGCCTTGACACCACATGAATATCTATAACTGTACTAACAACTGATAACCCTACTGAGAGCCGTCGTGACATGCGTGTGACCTGCGTAGATACTGAACCGCAATATACGCCCAAAAAGCAAATCTCAAATATAGAGGCGATGAGCGCGACTCGGACCATCGCGGTCGTCGATTGCCGCGTCTGCAGGTCCCTCAGGCCATCAAGCTTTCAAGTCATGCCTCTTGTACGTCGCGGACGCCTACAAGCATGCGTGGCACTCTACGGTATGATATTATGCCGCTCCGCCATCAATGCTCTATAGCGAGAGATTTCCTGCGGTTTCCGTCACTTTTCAGCAGCTCCGAGTCCATATGAGCAACGCATGGACAAGTCCGGGCAGTCTCGAGGTGATCCCTCCGTGAGTGGTAGGTGCAGCTTGGCCCAATAGCGATAAGCCGATGCCGTGCGTGGTATAGACACGCACCTTGCCTTGGTCAAAAACGTAGAGAAACTACCCGAGTAGTAGGCGCGCGGTGTCGTATCAGTAATCGAAGGTCGCTCAATAGATCCGGATGCGAATTGCTCAAGCATAAAATAATGGAGAGGCGGAGGACAGCTCAGCTTTCGCATATTCTCTCTCCTCTTGCATCCGTCCTACGTCGTCGTCACCTCCGCGCGATGAATATCCGGCGCTATGTCCGTATCGTCTGGCGGCGCTATTAAGTCGAAGTAGTTCCCACACAAGAGAGCCACGAGGAGATGAATACGACCCCAAGAGCGATCATCAGCCTCTTGCAGCCGCCCTTCTCGCGGCGGAGCAGCGCGTCGAAGAGCTGAAGGCGCACGACAGAGAATCGCTCCGAATCATTGCGGCTCTCACGGAAGACGTCCAATAATTGAAGGCCAGTCTTGATGAGATTCAGGTGACGAAGGATGAAGTGGAAAATCAGCGGGAGAGTGCAGTACAGAGGGAGAAAAGTCTGGAGGGAGAGCTGATGCAGACGCAAGAGATGGTCGACAAGCTACGAGGGGACCTGGTGTGTGCAAACAAGGGGGCAGAGGAGGAACTACAGTCAATGTTGGCGCAGCTGAAGTCAACAGAGGAGAGCGAGCGAATCGCCTTGATCGATGTCCGCCGAGCCATGTGTAATCAAGCCGAGCTCCTGGCTGTGCGCAGCCGCGAGCTTACAGATGCACTCGCTTTGGTGCCTAGAGAAGGCTTTGTCTCATGTTCCGAGACGATCGCGATGGTGGATGGCCTTACCCAGGAGATGACTCAGATATATGCCTGGGTGGAGGACGCTTGCTCGAGAGGACGGGAGGCCACGCAGGATCAGCGCGATGTAGCTGCAACCGTACTCCAGGGGTATCTGGGACCGACAATGACAGAGCTACTGAGGTCCACTGGCACCACCGCGCAGGCCAGCGACCGTCTTGTCGTTCAGCTAGCCATCCAGGCCTACTTCGTGCAACTCACACACAGTCTTGTCGGCTCGTGGATTCCGATGACAACACCGCACGCGATCAACTGCTTCGTGGCGTATATCTACGAAGAGACGTCCCAGTCAGGTGAGCGTCTGCGCATTGAGAATTGAGTCGTGCTCATACCTCGACAGATATTTGGTACATTTTCCCTCAGTGGCGCGAGCTTGCATCTTTGTACGGCAAGAACTCCGTGCCAACTACGGCCCTCATGCTGAACCAGGCTGAATTCATCAATCACATCGTCGTATGTGCGTTGCTACTGGGTGGTATCCAGGTCGATGAAAATAAGCTGCCGGGCATGGAGGTGGAGGAGAGAATGAAGAATATCCTGGATCTTTGCATGCGGCTGCGAGATGCCATGGGAGAAGGAGACGTTAGTCGTGCCTTCTGCCGGTGAAGAGGGCTACGGCGAGGCATTAGACACGGAGAGGCCGACTGGGTAAGTCTAACAATGCGCAAAAGAGCCGAAAAGGTCGTACTCACACACTAGGTGCTCCAGTGCCATGGCAAAGTAGGGACAATTGCAGCGCTGGATGCTTACTTGTAGCACGAAAGAAGCGCTGCTTAGGAAAGCTTTGATTACTGCTAGAACCTGCATGTTCGTGCGCACACTATCGAGTCCCTGAGTGCGCATCTATCCGGCAGGCGTACCAATAATCGCAAAGGTGCAGCTAAAGCAGGCGTCGTGAAATTTACTCTGCATTTGATTTGTATCTGGTCGTCGCAACTTGTATACAGCTTCGCTTTGATACACCTGGATAGCTTATCCCTCAACAGTTGTAAATGGTAGTGGTCGGACGGAGAGAGAAGGGCGTGCGAATCTCATCCAAGTTTGGCTCGCATCAAACTTGGTGGCGCAACCCTCTGTCCACGGTCCCCTGTACAACCTCTCTGGCACCACCCTCCCAGTCATCCCAGCAGCATGACAATACTACCGTATGTCTTCCCGGCTTCTCAGGCCACTCGTCTCCCTCTCTAGGTTCCTCGCCGTCCCGCGCGAGCTGCTCTGGCAAGACCCACGCCCATCGCTTCACGCCCTCGCGCACGAATCCCATCCGCTCTGCCAGCCGCGCCGACGCGAGATTCTTCGTGTGAGCGTTCCACTCTACCCGGCGCAGCCCAAGCCCTGGCGGCGTCGCGGTGGGCAGGTCGAGGCAGAAGCGCTGGAGGATACCGACCGCGTTGCTCGCGACGTGCGTGCGCTGGAACGCAGGCAGGACCACGACGAATCCGATCTCGGTGGACAACTGGGCTGCGGAGTAGTGGAACAGGCCGATGATGCCTGCAAGGCTGCCGCCGTCGTACTCGGGGTGTGCGGCGTCCGGCCGCGTCTTGTCGACAATGGCGAAGACGACATGCGCGGGGTCTCGCCGGACGAAGGTTTCGTGAAACTCGAGAAACGAGCCGAGCGAAGATAGGACGAAGGGGTAGTAGCGGAGGAGATCCGGAGAAGCCTCCACTTGGCTCCAAAAATATTCGGCGTGGATTCGTGGCACGAAAGGGACAAGTTTCACGCGCGCGGTCTCCAGCAACTCCAGATTTATGGGCAAGACGAAGTTGACGTCGAATGGGTCCGGTCCGTAGAGCTCAGAACTTGAGAGAGGTACTGGCTTTGGTGACTGGTACGAGTTTATCCACGACATTTTTGAGGCGAGGTTGGCAGTAATTAGTCGCTGCTCAAGTGGAATTTATATGAGTCAAAAAGTGACTCATCCCCGCCTCGTGCAGCCGTTAGCTTGATCAGAACCATTCAATAGCGTCAGCGATCAATAAAATATGCATCTGGCATGTCGAACCGCGAGCGACTACACATGCGTTGCGTCGACTAGAGCTATGGGATCTACACATTCCTCCGTCATGCTCATTGTTCGAATTTA
This sequence comes from Phlebiopsis gigantea 11061_1 CR5-6, assembly GCA_000832265.1. Taxonomy (NCBI): domain Eukaryota; kingdom Fungi; phylum Basidiomycota; class Agaricomycetes; order Polyporales; family Phanerochaetaceae; genus Phlebiopsis; species Phlebiopsis gigantea. The sequence continues at coordinate 5,189 of KN840626.1, read as the reverse complement.
TGGCCCGGACGCGTACGGAGGCCTCTAGCATTCCCTGCGTCTGGCTCACTTGACGTCGTTGACCTCCTATAGCTTAGTGGTTGTGTGGCTGATAACATGGACTGAGGAGTCTCAAGCTGTCCGACACGTACTCAGGGCTGCAGGCTTCAATCTTCAAGTCCTTCGATCGACATTCCTCTGCACGAGCTCCTTAGCACCACCCTCCCAATCATCCCAGCAGCACGCCAGCACAACTGTATGCCTTCCTGGCTTTTCGGGCCACTTGTCCCCCTCTCTTGGTGTCTCGCCGTCTCGCGCGAGCTGCTCCGGCAGGACCCACATCCACCGCCTCACGCCCTCGCGCACGAAACCCATCCTCTCCGCGAGCCGCGCCGACGCGAGGTTCTTCAAGTGCGCGCACCACTGCACGCGACGGAGCCCGAGGCCCGGCGGCGTCGCGGTGGGCAGGTCGAGGCAGTAGCGCTGGAGAATGCCGACGGCGTTGCTCGCGACGTGTGTGCGCTGGAACGCGGGGAGGACGACGACGAACGCGATCTCCGTCGAGAGCTGCGCCGCGGAGGAGTGGTACAGCCCGATGACGCCCGCAAGGCTCCCGCCGTCGAGAGCGGGGTGGGCGGCGTCCGGCCGCGTCTTGTCGATGATCGTGAAGAGGACGTGCTCGGGGTCGCGTCTGACGTAGGTTTCGTGGTACCGGAGGAATGCCTCGAGCGAGGTCCACGCGAAGGGGTAGTACCGCAGGAGGTCCGGGGCGGCCTCTACCTGGCTCCAGAAATGTTCAGCATGTATCCGTGGCACGAATGGGACGAGCTTGACGCGGTCCGTTTCCAACAGCTTCGGATGGATTGGCCAGACAAAGTTGACGTCGAATGGCTCCGGGCCGTACAGCTCAGGTGCTGTGAGTGGTGTGGCTTTGGGCGGCTGGTACGCGTTCGTCCACGACATTGGGGGAGATGTAGGTTCGACTGTGTACCTGGCTATTTGTATGCCTCGGGCAGTGACTCATGCGGGGTTTTCTGACTCGACCGAGAGCTTAGCAATCGATTCATTACTGGTGCTTGCGCCAAGCTAGTCGGTCGCGCGCTAATCGAGTCAATATGCTGCGAGTTCATTTTTCTCTTGCATTACATGTAATTAGAATGGACACATAGGATTTTCAGTGTATGTAACATACTGTGTTACTACAGCGTGTAGGAGGTGCCCATGGGTACGGGGTCGGGGATGGCAGCGCTCCGATCTTCTCAATCCTCGCTGATAGAGCTGTTGGATTTGAGAGAGCCCGTAGCTTGAGAATTGTGTGTTGTGTGTCAGGAAGCATGCGGCGACCGCCGCTGTGCATCAGGGGATCTGCTTTTCATTGGCAGTACCACTGGCATCCTCTATCACCTCGACCGGATGGCGTCTTCTCCACTCCGTCAAGCCCTTTTCAAAGGTACGGTCGTCCATGCCACGTTGCACTAGACAGAACGTGACGCCTAGAAAGTAGCAAATGAGTCTGCGGCGAACTGCATATATAGACTGCGAACTGACCTAGGGACTCTACTTCGTTATTCCGTCGCTCGTCATCGAAGAATAGCTATGGGAAGCGTTACAGAGGGTTGTTAAGGAATTTATAAGAATTTATCCACACCATCTCGGAGTAAGGTATCCGGGTCTTCTCATGCAACTTCTGAAAGTGAGGTATCTTCGAGCCTGACATTGCGCGGTCAAACAAGCTGCTGTATAACGTAACAAATTTACTCACCGGGATATATTTCTAGGTGATCGAAAAATTCGATGGCTGGCTTAGGCTCTGAGTGCTTGTCCCCGGCTTGAGGGTGCACTAGGAGCAGGGAGAGAGCTTGGCGCGCCCTGCGATACACTTAGCTCTTGAGACTCAATCGCAGGGCGCCCGGGAATTCTCACAACTTTGGTGCGTGTGTCCGCGAGCAGGCCGCAATGACAACATCCGCGGCACGGAGACGATGCAAGATCTCGGACACATCGTGATAGAACGCAATCTCTTGTCGGTGTCTGTGCATGCACAATTGAGCTGTTGGGCCGGGCCGACGTGGGAGGGCATACCTGTCACGGACACTGTTGATGATATCCCCATCTCGCTTCAACGGTGCTACTCAAGTTCAGGGTTTCGAAGTCGAGCGTGGGGTCGCCGAGACTTACGCGTCGCATGGGTGTCTATCCACAGATCCCAAAGCGTGTAGCTGCACTGGCGGAGCTGTATGAGTGAGAACGAAAGGCTCATATGGAGGAAGTGCGTACTCCAAGTCAAATGCGACGAGCTTGGGCAATCTGCTAGTCATGGTCGTAGTCAAGAAGACACGTTGGAATATTACTGGCGTTTACAGTCCCAGTTAGGTAGGTGGAGTTGGGTACTGGCTCCGCTCGCGCTCGCGAGTGTCCGCCGAGAATAATGCCTCGTATATCGTGGCGAAGTCCCCCGAAGCTGTCTTTGGGATATTGCTGGAGCTACAGATTTTATTTCGCACTCCTCGAGCAATTCGCCCAGAGACACTCACTTTACGAGCCCGGCGGAAGCGCCCATCAATGCGACTTGCTCTGCTCGTTCACCCACGCCACCACCTCCTTCCCCATTGGCACCGCTACGTTGTCAGCAGTCAAGTGCAGTATCTTCGAGATAGCTGTGTACGCTTTGTGTCCATCTTTTGCCCTGCAAGCGACTCTGACCAAGTCTCTGCAGGACGCTGCCAGGTGCAGCTCTCGCAGGTCATGGTTTCACAAAGTCCCCCACCGAAGAGGATAAAGCTCGAGTCCTCTCCTAGTCCAATTATTGACGCCGATGTATACAAACCAGAAGAGCCTCCACTAGAAGATGACCTGGGCGAAGACCATTGCACCATCTGCCTACAGCCTCTGTCAGACCGCACAGTCCTGCCGGCATGTTCACACGAATTCTGCTTCGACTGTATATTGATGTGGACGGGTTCGTGTCAGTACGCTTTCTGTATCTGTGGCGTCTTCCAACGATGATCCCCGTCTTATAGAGCAGTCCCGCAAATGTCCTTTGTGTGCCCGTCAAATTGGAGAGTACCTCATACACAACATTCGCTCCATATACGATTACCAAAAGCAATACCTCGCGCCTCTCAGGACCTCTCCGCTACCAGACGCACCTACGATACGTGCTCAAGCTGCACAGAGACGTAGGACGCGCGAGGTGGAGTGGGGTCGGAACCAGCGGAGAGAGCGGGAGCGTGCACGCAGAGCTGCAGACGAACTGGAGAGAGCCATCGAGAAGAGGCGCTGGATATACAGACATCACCTTTACGCAAAGGTGCGTGCACTCACTCTGCAGCAAAAATAAAGTCTTGGTCCCTGAACGCTAGCTCAGCACGTCGCTTCCAACTCCTTCACTCGCTATCGGCCCCTCCCGACGCCTCAGCAATTCTCCAGCAACCCTGACCTTGTCAGCCGTGCAACTGTGTTCATACGAAGAGAATTACGTGTCTGGGACGCGCTGGACGTCGAGGTGCACTGCATACACGCACCTTTGTGACACCAATCTAACTTGAACGGGCAGTTCTTGACTACCTTTACTATCTCGTTGATGAAATCTCTCGATATCCGTTCCGAGCCCGCCGTCAAATTGTTGGCCGAGTTTCTCGATATGGATTCCGATGGTCTGAGAACAAATGCAGAGCAGTTCGCTCATGGCAAGTACAGCCCTCAGACTTGGATTCATCAACATCCTTATGAAAAGTCTAGAACTGTACAGCTATTTACGGTCGCCGTATCGGGACCTGAACGTCTACGACACTGTGGTGCAGGTAAGCCCTCAATACAAATTCGCTAGCAGTGTCCCATAATGTACCTCGTACGCTAGTACGACGCCCCAGAAGACCTGTCGCCTCCACATCGGCAGGAGCGGAGCCGCCGCTGGGCGACTGAGACTCCATCTCCTCGTGTATCTCCTCGTGCGAGCCGCTCGCCCTCGCCGGGCCCATCGCGCACACGACCTCGCGCAGACACGCGACAGCGCACATGGACCGCCTCGCCTCGTGCCCGAGACAACCCTAGATCCCGTCTGCCTGAGAGCCCCTCCAGCCGGGGAGAGCACCGGTCCAGGACGCGGTCAGGGAGCCGGCCGCGCAGGCAGACGGACGCGGACCCACAGCTCGATAAGGGCAACGCGCGAGAGAGAGCTGGGAATGGAGAGGGTCATGCGCATGTCGCAAAGGGGAAAGGTCGCGCGGTGGCGGGTGGCGGCGGCAGGGAAGCAGGGACCTACATGCGCAGCCGGAGCGGGGGCGGTTCTGATGCACGGCCAGCTGCAGTCGAAGAGGACGCAGGCCCTGGCCGCATCAGGGGCACGGCTCCCGCTGGCCAATCGGCACGCGCTCTGGACGATGCGGACAAGGCATCGCCGATGGGCGCTGGGCTTGTTGGTCCAGGTGGACGCCACGACGGCTCGCCGCCTGCCACGGCGCGGGACGCGGCACAGGAGCAAGCTCGGCACAACAAGGCAGAACGGCCCCGGGTCGGACGCGGGGCGTGGCAATCGTTGAACACCTACCTCGCCGGTGCGTCCGTAGACGAACAGGACGAGCAAGAGACGGGTCGTCGCGCACAGGGGGGACGGATGAAGCCCGCGGAGTTGTCCATCCGTGGCGCCGCCCGACAGCTCGCTGGTTCACCTCCCGAGGTCTGTCCCCCGCCGGCACCCTCGATCTCGCCCGCACACGAGGAGGATATCCATCTCGACAGGACAGCCACGGGTACGCCCGCGGTGCTGGCTCACACACCCGCTGCCGACCGCTCGCGCGCTGCGGGCATGGAGGCACCTGGGAGCGACGTCATGGCGCGCGTCCGGGCGCGCCTAACCAGAATCAAGCAAGAGCTCCCGGTGCAGAGGCCGCCCTCCTCGCCACCAGCACCGACAGCGATCAACGCGGCCGCGCCTGCCCCTGCCTCCGTCGACCCACCGCACGCCGTCCCCGCTCGATTGCCAATGCCCGCGGCAACCGCCGCCGCCGCTTCGCCGCGCGCATCGATGGGCAGTTCGTCGTCGTCCTCGGCGGGCGCGGGGCCTGCCGCGCGGGCACGCCTGCTCGACAGGCTCGCACGGGAGCGCGCAGGCGCCCATATGGGACATCAGCGCGAGGCGCACCGCCATGGCGACGGCGAGGCTGCTCTGGACGCGGGGGTGCTGGAGGCGCGGCTGCGCGCGGAGGCTC
>KN840625.1:14581-50055 GCA_000832265.1 Phlebiopsis gigantea 11061_1 CR5-6 | reverse complement strand
TACCGGGCGAAACAGGGCAAGTATTTTATTTCTATCCGGATATCTGTCTACATGATTAACGATTCCCTATCCTACGCTACACCGTGGGTTGCCTAGCCATACCCTCGACGCGGTGATTGCCGCCTGAGCCAAAAGCCCGGCCTGCAACTTGGCCAAGCTCCCACACGTCCTAAACTCACCTTGCCTGCCCGTGTGGGCGTACTACCCTTGTGCTGCCCCTGTGACCTCGTCTGTACCCTTTCTATCTAGCTCTCAGCTTTTGGCTTCGCTCAAAACGACGTCAATCTGTGCTGACAGATTTCGCTCGATGTGCAAAGGACAGGTCGAGCCTGCTCCTCACGCGTCCGGCGTGGGCCCCAAGTCCCTCCCGAACCCTTCTACAGGCAGCGCGAACCCCGCTGCGTCGCTGCCAGCACTCTGGGGGTACCTGCAACCCGCTCTGGACCACATCGTCCGCTCGCCAACTAACAACCTCACGAAGGCCCCCTCCATCGAAGTCTCTTATCATATGGGGATTCACACCGCCGTCTACAACTACTTCACCGCGCAGTCTGACTCCGGAGGCCCACCAGCGACGCGGGCTCTCCCGTCGATTCCTTTCCAACACAACGATCGCAACAAGCCTAGCGGCACTGACCTATACGAACAGCTGGATCGCTACTACGCCGAGGCCGCCGAGGAGGTCTTCTTCGGCGCACCGCACGACGACTCGAGTCTCATCCACTACCTCCTTCCCTGCTTCTCTCGCTACTCCGCTGGTGCTCAGTCCGTCAACCGCCTGCTCAACTATGTCAACCGACACTATGTCAAGCGCGCAGTCGACGAGGACAAGGGCTGGCTGCGACTTGCAGACGTCTTTGACGCCGTCGCGAAGACGATACAAGAGGACGATACACGCGACAAGATACAGCAACGGCTGAAAGAGAGGAGGTCGGAGGAGCTGAAGAGGTGGGGATACTACGACGATGCGCCGGCAGACGTGCTTGCCCAGGCGGAGGCGTGCGCCGAGGCCGCCAGTCCTTTGGACAGAGTCGTCCCTCTTTCCTCTCTCGCACTACGTCGGTTCCGGTCAGAGGTCATCGATCCTCTTCTCGCCATTCCAAAGTCGAAGAATGGCAAGAAGAAAAAGCCCCCCGCACCCCCCGAGAAACCTGCAGTCCCCAAGGGCCGCCTAGCCCGTGCCGTAAAGGAACTTCTGGAAATGGAGAACGAGGATGTGGACGAGAAGAGACGGCTTGCGGGCGAGCTAGCTATACTTCTGCGAACCGTAGGTATACGAATTGACCATCCCCTACGCAAGAAGCTAGACCGGTTTCTTGCGCAAGGGGCGTCCACTTAGTGTATCTGAGTCTCGGTGGGGTTCCTTGGTATACCCGGGGTTCGTGTGAATATACGGGGTTTGAAGTCATAGTGCGGTCGACGATGACCTTGGAGCTTGTTAGCTGAAACTGGTGTAATCGCGGACCCACATCACTAAATTCACCCTCGGATCTCGAGGCATTTGCCGTATCACAAACATGGAGTAAATTTTGCTCCGTGACATCAGCTGGTAAGCTTGCGCCAGCCCTCTCCATTGAAGACACGAACATACTCGAATAACAAGCCACTGGCGAGCTGAAGGCGAAGAGAGAGTTACAAGAATAAATAAAGTGGCAACATTGAGGCATAAGTGAGATATAATTGCTTAGTGCACATCAATGCGAGGAACAGTCCAATGTCCAAAAGGAGGAGAAACGGTTCAATTAGTGTTCGACGGTCTTGGCTAACAGTTCGTGGGCCACATGACTAAGTTGAAGTGTCCATGCAACTGCGCCGCCATAGAGATCTTGTGCGACGCGGCTTCTGATGCCGTGAGGGGATGGGAAGACGGGAGAGAGCCTCTCGGATCGGAGGTCCACTCAGGGCTTGGTGGTAGAGGCGCGGAACTGCCGTACGCATCAGGAAAGGTGCTAGATGTGGCAAGGGGGTACGATGTAGACAGTATGGGAGGGAGCGCGTACTCGGTATGCTGGGGGCTGGAAGCGAGGTCTGAGGTCGAGGGCAGGGATGAACTCGACAAAACGTGTGGCGAGTTATCGACTATGGTAAAGTACTGTGGAAGTGGAGGCTGGTGGAACGACAAGGAGGAAGTGTTGTAGCCTTGCTGCATGAAGCTGGAGGTAGCATCTAGCATCTGCTGTGCGTATGGCGGAGCCAGCATCATCGACGACCTCTGGTCTTCCCAATCGAGCATGTAAGGTGCATCGCTGCGCGTCGCTCTATACTGGGCTTGAATACTCGGGAGTGGCGGCGGTGTCGATCGCGCCAGTGAAGTGGCCGTTAGGGCGGAAGGCTGAAGCTGTGTACGAAAGGGTTGGTCAACATTGTTCGCGCTTGATAGAAGAATCACGCACGATCTCAGGACCCATAGGGATAGGAACCAAGAGAGGGCTGCGAAACGCGGACCCGATGGCTTGACCACTCGCAGATTGTGAAGTCGAGGCGCTTCCACGTTTCTTCGCGGCTCGCTCTTCGAACTCCTTCTTCAGTTCAACGTCGAGAGCCTTGGTAGCGTTCTCTAGAGCGTTGCCACACAGACCCCGCCCAATCATGAGGGCGATTTCTTCGCAACGGACTTTCTCAAAGGGGGTGTTGCGCTTTACCGCCCGTCGCTGTGGAGGAGTCTCTCGGTGGACTGGCCGGAAGCGATAATCGGGATACTTGGCCTTGTGTTCTTCAGCCTCCGCCTTCGCCTGTGCCTTGTACATATCCCGCAGGCCTTCGGGCAGCTTCCTCCAACAATGCCCAATAATTCGACTGATGAGGCGATGGTCGTGCTCGGTAGAGGACTCGATAGGTTTTTTCTTGTAGAAGTCGGAGCGAAATATCATGAAAGCGTTGCGCGGGCGAGGGATATGGGAAGGTGAGCGACGTCCCCGTACCGACGCCCGTTCCGTTCGGGGGTTTCTTGCCTTGCCTGAGTGGCATTGAGACGTGACACCCGGAGATGCAGGAGGTGGGGGCGAAGCAGGGCGGTCTGGGGAACGTCCGCCCCGACGCCTGACAAAAGATGGAGGTGACGACAGAGGTGAGCCATAGGCAGAGTCATCTGTCCATAATAGCGGCGTGAGCGGCGTAGACTGGGGAGTAGGCTTATTACACGCACGTGATGACGACGAACTATAGTTCATGTTTGCTTGAGACGTCGGTACAGCCGAGTAGGGCGGGTAGGGAGATGGAGCGGTAATGCTTCTGAATGGAAGACTTTATACGGCGCCGAGATATCGTGAAGAAAAGCGTGGTGAGCATCTAGAGACGCCCCGTATCTGATTCTTGAAATCACGGTATCACAACGGAGGAACTTGTTGTGGGAAGTAGGTGTGCTGAACCCTCGTCCGCCACTCGACCAAGCCACCGGACCCTCCAGACAAGTTACCGAGGATTCGCGAGGCTACATGTCGTTTCAATGTGTTGAAACGGGCGACAGTGGATAGGCCAGTTCGGTCCTTCACATGCACGGACAATTGAAGAGCCCCAGGTTTTGTGCCGACCGTGCAGTATTTCCTTTTCTGAGGTGGATAGTGATTAGGACAAGTATGCATACGGACAATGGACTTACATGCATGTCACACACCGACACCTGGGCGAGAGTCGATTTAGCCGTGGTGGATCTGTGACAATAGGTTTGGTGAGGACCTCGAAACCCGTGAGGTCCATGAGGAGAAGTGCTTTGCGGTGCAAGTGACGCGCATCGCAGCACGTATACGACCTTGGGATGATCATCCACAGAGGCCGGATCCGTCGACTACTATCGATGAATGCCCTAAGTTGCGGTTCCGCCACTCGGCCAGCTGTCCGAACGCGGACCTCCCTGGGATCACATATTGTTCAAGTTCTTCACAAGCCCGGAAGATGGAACCGGCCCCACGCACGGACCCTAGATGGGAGCAATATTAATGCCACCCGGGGCATCGCGAATGCGCACTCTGCGGGAGGCGAGAGCTTTGGCTCGGCTTTGTCCACCGCCAACCTGAGAGGCCAAATGCGGAAGCGTCGATCGCGCCACGTGAGTTGCCGCATCGGGGATGGGCTAGTGCCTTGATGGTGTTGTGTACAGTGGAGAACAGCGCACATGGTCGGGCTCACTCGCTTCGCTCTCTCCTCCCGACGCTACGCTTCACGATACCTCAGCCGCTACAACGACATACTACACGTCTCCTCACCCGAGTTTTATCCCCTGCAGCTCAGAAGCCTGTCTTGAAATACACTTATCACGTTCAACATGAAATCACTATCACTCAAGGACTCGCTTCTGCCTCAACCCCCCTCGTTTCACAAGAAAAAGAACTACGAGATACACAATGTTCTTGGTACAGGCAGCTTTGGCAAAGTCATGGTGCGCTAGATGGATGCTTTGTTCATTCCCTGTTGAAACTCTCTGTTCTGGTCAGCGAGCAACATGGCATGTCCCTGCTGGCCAAATATCGGTTGCCCAGCGAGGAGCCGCGGCTACTCCCAACACTTCACCAACTCTACCACCCAACGGCAGTGGGTCCACACAGCGACCGGAAAACGTTTCTCGGCAAGCAAGCAGCACTAGCACGACATCTTTTCTCTCCTTGACGAGGTCATCCTCGCACAACACTCAGAGCGACAGTGGAGTCACCGTTGAAGTCGCCCTCAAGGTCATTCCCAAGAAGAAGGTCAAGGGAAACGAAGACAGTGTCTGGGGTGAAATGGAGGTTCTCAAGGGCTTGGACCACAAGAATATCGTGAGTGTCCTCTCGTGGACAGCTCCAATGATGCTCACGTCCGTATCTAGGTTAAATTCTACGAATGGTTCGAGTCACGTTCAAAGTACTACCTCGCTTTTGAGCTTGCCATGGGCGGGGAGCTTTTTGAGCGTATCACGCAGAGGGGTAGATTCACGGAGTCAGATGCAGTTTCTGTGGTACTGTCTATTCTGTCGGGCGTTCAATACCTCCACCAACACGACATCGTGCACCGGGACCTCAAGTACGTCTATTCACATCATTCCGCAATCATATGGACTTACCAAAGTCTCGTAGACCTGAGAACATCCTCTACAGAACGAAGGATGCCGAATCAGACATTGTCATCGCAGACTTCGGCATGTAAGTTAAAGCTATCTTTACAACCAGTCCGTTATTCACCAACCACAGCGCAAAACATCTCCATTCATCCGACGAGCAACTTCACTCTCTCGCTGGAAGCTTTGGATATGTCGCCCCTGAAGTCCTGAACAACTCTGGGCACGGCAAAGCCGTCGACATGTGGTCCACAGGGTGAGCGTATACCTTGAGCAAAGCCATAGCTTGCACTGACGTCTCCAAGCATCATCACCTACGTGCTTCTGTGCGGGTACTCACCTTTCCGGTCAGACGACGTGAAAGAGTTGATCCGTGAGACGACGGAGGCGAAAGTAGAGTTTCATGAGAGGTATTGGAAAAACATCTCTCAAGAAGGCAAGCAGATCGGTATACTCGCACTTATCACGCACTGATATCCGTCGTAGCGAAGAACTTCATTCTGGCCCTGGTGACCGCCGACCCTGTAACGCGGCTAACAGCAGACGAAGCACTGGCTCATCCCGTACGTTGCTTACTATCATCCGGAAGGTCATTTACTTACGGAATTATAAAGTGGTTGACCATCGAGGCGCCCACGGAGCATGACCTGACCGGCCTGCGCGACAACTTCAACCCTCGTGCGCGCTGGAAAGCCGCCATCGCCGGAGCGCGGGCGCTCCACCGCTTCGGGTCTGCGAACTCGAGGACTAGCGCGAGCAGCAAGAGCAGTGGCGGGTGGAAGACGATGAACATCGACAGTGACGACAGCGACGACGACGACGATGAGGTCGCCGCCTCGGAACCTGTGCCTACTGAAGCCGCTAACGGCCAAGTGGACAATGGGCCAGGAGAGAACGACTTTGTGAAGGTCACCGCCCCGGAAGACCACGCCCACTCGAATGGACATGGCGGAGGGGGACCTCCAACACCTACGGGGCAACCATCTGACGCACACGAGCTGAAGCATGAACATGATGCTCATGAGCCCCTGGAGCACAAGGTCCCAGACGAACTTCACGAAGTCAAGAAGGAGAAGGCAACTACCGATGCGCTGGGCGTACACGATGATGAAGAAGAATTGAGGATGCCGGGGTCCTTCAACATCGGAGAGCCACAACAGTATCACGGTCACGGATTTCATGCGCTTGCGGACTTTTTTCGAAAGCTGCACATCAAGTCTCACTAACTTATTCGTCATTTTACTTTTTCTGCTTCTTGCTTTTTGGCCGAACACTATAGTGTATTGATCTAGGCTACTTCGATCTGTACCGCCTACCATGCTTGCATATCCTTATACCGAGTGCCCACGAAATTGTCAATGGGCTAGTTCGTATATCCTGTAATCTCCGTTATTCGCTACGTACATGCCGCCGCCACACGCCGCCGCCACACTCAGACTGCAATCCATCCTCTACACCTCGGCGCACCGCACATACATTCCTTCTCCCCCTCGCGTAGTCGCTTCTTTCCTTTCGTATTGTATGCGGCTTTTGGATCGTAATCTAGAGTGAGCTCACTCAACGCCGAAATGTCTTGTGTTGTCACAAACGCGAGGTACGGTCGATTCATCTGCACCATGTCAGCACAAATACGGGGTGAGACCGCCCGAGACGTTTGCAAGGGTGCAACATACACTACATGGCGTATCCCACACCACAGGGAATGCCTCCATATTGGGTTGACATGAATGGCTAGTAAATGTAAGCTCCAATGCGGCAGTACGGTTCACGAAAGGCCCGTACTTTACGAAACGTGTCCAATTCCCTAGAAAGCGAGCATCAAGCCCAGGGTACTCCCAGTCTACACGAAAGGACACTCTACCTTGCGTGTACCCGTCTATAGAGAATTTTGATTCTTCTGCTATGTCTTCTGTCTCCTCTAGAGTGTCGAGATCAAATATATAGGACTTATGGAGCCCGGTTATCTGCGAAGCCCTTTCACGAGTGCTGCATAACCAGCTGAAGGAACTGATCACCAGGGGGGTTAGTCAACGTACTCACATGAGCTTCCTAGATATGCATTATAAGTGCGCTGCAACCCATCTTGTCGCGCGGGCCTCACCCTGTGTATACACCAAGGACTTTACCCCTCGGTACATCTACCGTAGCACGGGCACCCCATCCGCGACCTTCAGTTTCGAATATTTGGATCGGAATGTCGCGGGGAAGTTGAGCCACACGATTCGGACACTCGCGAGTGCAAGTACATCTCTTAGATCGGGTCAACGTGCGCATTTGGGAGAAAGTGAAGGCAGTCACCTTGTTACATTCGACGACAAATACCCCTCTTGTCGGATGGTCAAACGTAAACAGACCCTTCGCCGTTCACCGTTTAACGGACGGCCTCGTGTGAGGTTATAGATCACTCACGTTGGTGTCGTAAAAGAAGGTCTTGGGGAGCGGACTATCGTCGTCGTCCAATTGCTCAGGGACTTCTTCCTGGCATCCACAGGTACTCGCATCTTCGCAAGCATCCTCGCAGTCGCATGCTATCATTGCCTCGTAGTTTCTCCCCGGGACGTCCGGAGCTCTGAATCAAATTGAGACCATGCGGAGACTCGCAGGCAGACCAACTCACAATTTGTACCTGCGTTCGAGGTATTGAAAGTTAGGGTCCAACTGAGGGACCCGATCGTCCTCGCCAGTGCCAATCGTGACGAGGGCCGCCCCGGACTTTCGACACGCCTCTTGCCATTCTCGCTCTAGGACTTGCCGCCGGGACAGGACCAAAGGCAGCTGCCGAGGAGGCGCGGTCACTTCGGGCGTAGTGCTCATCTCTGTCCTCGTCGCGGCCCGCCAGCTCGGAGGGACTTTAGGAGGGGCCCGCGGCACCAGCGCAGGCCTAGACGGCGGAGCCGGAGGCTGCGGTCGATGGCCGACGGGGGGTCGACCCGTGCGTCGCGACTCGCGCGTCGGGGGTTGCGGTGGACGCCTGCGCATCTGAGACGGGATCAGAAGTCACATGTCGACAACAGAAGGCTCGTGTACCTGCGGCGGCGGGGCGCGTTCCTTGGGCGTGCGCATCCGCCTGCGACGAACGGGGACAGGATTGGGCCGCCTGTCAGTGTCTGTGCTACCACCGTTGGGCGCGTTCACATGCGGAAGCTCCTCGTAGTCGTTCAGGCGTGGCACGAAGCGGTCGGTGAGCTGCGGCATTGCCAGCCAGCCTCTTTGTCTCTGCATCTTTTCATATAGATGCAACGGGTGCTCCACAAAGAGGCTGACTTGCACTGGTTCCTCGGGGCCGCTATCTGACGCGGTTTGCGAGCTGCCGCTCTGCGTCTAGGGCTCAGTAATTGGAATATACATAGCGGTGGGAAATGCTCCAAGAGTCTTACCTCGGATCCAGAACGACTATCAGAGCTAGTCATAGCTCTGTTTTGGTGTAGAGTCAACGTGCACAGTTGAACTCGCCGCAAGCAGCAAGCGGGCCTCGTGGTCGAAGCCGAGTTGGACTCTTGCCTTAGCGGGACGGCCGTGACCGCGCCATGTTCCAGGCACCACGGGCGTAATTCGCGGAAGCAAATTTTGTCAAGTACCTCATGCATAGATTGCGGATAACTACAGTTGAACAAAATAGTGCAACGATGGCGTACTATAAGGACAAAATGTGGTGTATAGGAATGCTAGGTGCGAAAGGAAAGAGTACGCTGTACAGGAGGGATGACCAAGCAAGAAGCATGGGTGTTGTTATAAGAGTATACCGGACTTCAAAGCAGAGAAAAGCAATTGCGGATGTGCATAATACAATGCGTGATGGTGGTAGTATAGAGGAATGCCCGAGTCCCGAACGCAGTGCCAACAAAAGAGAGTCATAGCCCGAAGACCATAGGTATCGTTCCGGAGGGACGGAATGGTTAGTTGGGGAGGAGTAGAGTACGTCTTGTGAAGAGGAGAGATTATTGTCCCGGTAACCGTAGAGGGTTTACATTCCGTAGCCGTAACCACGCTGGTAGGGGTCGTTGACAGCCATAGCGGGGAACGCGTTGCCGTAGGTGGCTCCAGCTGCGTAGGCGTGTGTGTGCGGAGGCGTCATCCCTGGGCTGTTGTGGTTCGAACCGTTCTGAAGCACGTAGCTGTCAATACTGGGCATCTGCATGTGGTTACCCGAGAGCGATCCTTGGCCTTGCATGCCACCTTGGAGCCCGTAGGGGTTGCCGTACCCATCGTTGAGGTGACCGCCTTGAACGCCACCCATGCCAACATTAGGGTTCCGCATGGTCAGGTTGGCGATAGAAGGCTGAGGGTAGCTGCCGCCGAAGCCGGGTCCGTCGAGGTTCTCGCGCTGAAGCTTGTTCTGGATGCGCTTCCCGTAGGGCGTGTTGCGGATCAAGGGAAGGACAGGTCGGATGCCCTCGACGAGCAACGCACGCTGGTTAGGCTCAGCGTAATCCAGGGCGGTCTATGTCATAGATGAGTACACACGACGCCGACTGGACTCAAGTTACAAACCTGCACACAGTAGTTGCCGTACGAGTCCCTGAGAAGCTTTTCAAGCCGAGTGCGGTTCAGCAGCTCGCCGATCAGCATCTTCCGAGTGCTGTGCTCAGCAACACGAACACATTTCTCGATGACGTTCGAGCTGAACTTCTGCACCGACAAGGCGCAGACATTGCCAGTGAATTGCCTGATGACAGCGTCGCTGAACCGGTTATCGTTGAGGTCGAGGATGTATTGTACGACCTGAAGTAGTGGTGAGCAAGGTACTGGGCGATGACAAGCACTCGTGAACATACATAATTGCCGTATGGATCCTGGACGAGGGTCAAAGCATTGTACGTAATTTCGTTGACCAGCTGCACACGTTGAGGTTCAGAAGCATGATCCACGCAACGCTGCAGCACGCAGCAGCCATGGCGGTGGGTAGCGACCTCGACGCAGTTGGCAGCGACAGCATTGTAGATGAACTGGTTATCCTCGGGCGCGAGCTTGTTTAGGCACTTCTGGATGACGTGGTTGCCGTTGAGATCCTTGATGAGGACGACGACATGCAGGCTGAGCGCGACGATGATAGAGTGGATCTGGCGGCGCGTCGAGAGGAAGTCGATCATCTTCTGGACGGCGCGCGTGCCGTGCATGTTGAGCGAGATGTTAACGAGGTCCTGGGCGACGGACTCGCAGATGAGGTTGCGCTGCTCGTCGGTACAGAACTCGAGAAGCTTCTGACACAAGTAGTTGCCGAACGGGTCTATGAAAAACTCTATTAGCCTTGAGACCGCCGGGACCCGTGCTGCCACTTACCGGTCATAAGCTCAGGGATATGGCCGAACGTCTCCCTGAAGATCATATCCCGATGCTCAGGCACACCCTCCTCGAGCTTCTTCTGGAGATACCGGCAGCCGTGCTGATCCTTGCAGAGCGACGGAATCTCCCCTTGCATGTCCTCGAGGCGCATGCCAGCGAAGCGGTTGACTGCAGCAAAATTAGCACAATGCTTCACGACAAGAACAACGACACGGTCACGTACACTCGCGGTCGACGTCCCCGCGCTTGTGCTTAGGACCGTGCAAGCCATTCATCTTGCTGTCGCCGTTCTGCCGTCCGTTGACCCCCAAACCATACTTAGTGCCGTTGTGGTGATAGAGTGCTGTGGACCCGGCACCACCGTTGGAGTGAGGGGAGCGGCCATTATTTTCGTAACCGAAGTCGCTGTAGCGTCCGTTGTCCATGCCATCGTTCATTTCGTACACCTGCAGCGGATCATCCATGCCGCCCTGAATCGGGCTGTAGCCGAGGCCAGAGTCATACTGCGTCGAGGACGGAATCCGGGAGAGCGACGGGTGCAGAGCGTCGATGGGGCTCGAGCCTTGCGCAGCTAACAGGCCATTGACAGTCTGGCTCTCCGCAGAAAGAGGAGTGCCGAGACCTCTGTGGATGCCATTCGGGCCCGCTCCTGGGAGCGGCGTGTTCGGAACAGAGCGAGCAGTGGTGATCGACAATCCATCGGGAAGAGCCAGCGGCGATCCACGGCGCGACGAGAGACCTTGCACGATGCCTTGCGGGAGCTGCTGGATGAGGGGTGTGGAGTGGCCCGACGCAATGCCCTTGGCGGAGGCAAGGTCACCCAGGCCGGCGGAAAGAGCAATCGTGGGATTGGTCACCACACGGCGGTCAGTGCGCGACGCAGAACGGTCGGGGATCCTAGTACTACCGTTGAACTGGGGCCATTCCGAAAACTGGTCACGACCGACGTACGTTCCTCGTGTTTGCGAAAGCGCTGCAAGGTCAAGCGCCGCGGCAGACGAAGCAGACATCTGGCCGTAAAATTTAGTTCAGGTCTGATATTCTCGGGCATACGCATGCCTACCTTCGCATAGCCGTTCACGTATTTGTCTTCATCAGAAGTCGGAAGATGGCGCATGGCGTCTGGAAAAACATCAACGCGTGTACGTACTACGGCGCGTAAATTAACTCACTGTGCATTTCCTGGTCGATCTGTTCGTCGAGCATCATACCAGCGTTGTAAGCATAGCCCGCGCCCTCGCCAGAGAAGCGTCCACTATTGGAGCGAAGGATGGACTGAGGCACCGCGGCCTGCGCAGGAGAGGACCGTTCACCCGCCAACGACAACTTGTCGAGATGCCCGGCCAGGTCTTCGTCGTGTTCGCTTGCAGAAGTGCGACGGCTGGCGGGCATGCTCTTGGCACCCCCGGGGCGTGCGAAGCTTTGCGTGCCGTTTCCATGATTCTCGGGCGAGTGAGTCACCGAGGGAGCATAGGTGACAGACTTGCGCTTGTCGGCGGCGGACCCCACAGCCCTAGACAGCGACTCAGGGTCCAAGGAGGAGTGGGAGAAGCCGCTCTGGAGGCTCGGCGAGTACTCGCTGCTGAGCATCGCGTTCACGCGCGGTGGCGTGGTGGGTGCAGAGGCTGCGAGATGCTGGAGGGCAGCACCAGACTCGATGGTGAGCAGCTCGTGAGCCTGCTGCTGCTCCAGGGCGCGCATCTGGTCTTCAAAAAGCTTACGCTGGAGGGCGCGCTGCCGTTCGTGCTCCATCTTCTTGAGCGTGCGCTACATCAAAATGAGTATCCATGAATGTTGAGGGTGAGGGTGCATTCGGAATACGCACGACAGTGACGTCTGAAGCGTTATTACCGTACCTCGCGGCCTGGCGAAAGAGTAAGCGGACCACGTCAGCAGGGCAAAGAGCTAGAGACGCACCGGATCCGCGAGATCGAGGAAAGCAGGCGGGCTGTGCTTGCGGTCGTCCGAGGACGGGCGATTAGGAGTGGTAGTAGATTCCAATGTAGTACTCATAGCGAACGAAGATTGACAGAAGATACTTTTGTCCCAGAGTTTGACGAGAACAGATTGACGAGGAGGTAATGTAGGACGCGCGAAGGGCTAATTGCACAAGAGAATCCTGGAGAGAACGGCGTTGGACGACTGAGCGGGGATGCGACGAGACAGCGCACACACCTGCCACCGATTTTAAGCCGGTCTAAAGTGAACTGATGTTGTACAGTGCGGTGGATGAGCTGTGGGCGGGAGGAAGAGAGAGAGAGCGGTGAGCGAGAGGTCGCAGAGGGTGGACGCTGCGGGCGACGACGACGACGGACCTGACTTGGTGGCTTTGGCTGGCCAGGCGAGTATGGGATTGGAATTAGCAGTAGTACAAGGGACTGGCAGAGAGAGAGCGTCGGCTGTTGGCAGCTCTAATATGTTTCGGCGGTTACCCTCTTTTTCTTTTTCTCACGCTCGCTCTCGCCAGGGTCACGCCGCGCCCGCTTGCACGCCTCCTTCCGCGGGGAACGCGGCTTGCGCGTGGCCGACGGCCTCCTCTGCGCTGTGATGCGCTCTGTGTCTATCCTGCGCTGCTCGTCGCGCGCGGGGGTCTGGGCGACGCTGCGCGGGTGGGCGGGCGGGGCGTCGCTCGCCGTGCATCACGGTGTGACCGCGTGTGACCCGTGCGTGGGGGCGAGGGCAGCCAAAAGGGGCAAGCGTCGGTGCCTGGCCCGGACGATGGCCGGGGCGGGGCCTGCGCTTGCGGCCGCGCCGTTTACGCGCCGTCGCTAGCGCACGCCTCGGCCTTCCCTGGCGGTTCTGACGAATCGTCATGTCGACGGCATCAGCCCTCATACCAGAGAAACGAGTGATGCGGATCGCCCGCGCTCTGTGTAAAGACACCGTCAATTATGCGACGCCCCCGCACGCTCGGATGCAAACCGTTCTGCGCCGCCGACTCCCAGGTTACAGGCACAGTTGCCATTACGGCTCTGCAAGCATAGTCACAGTACGGACGAAATGTAGTGTAGTTCCGCGTATTAAAAATGTGCCCTCTCTAGACGTCAGCTCACGCCCTCCACCACGGGAGGAGACCGCAGCGCGTCCACGACGTCGCCCTTCTCCCCAGGCGCATGATGTGCCGCGCCGTTGCCGTTCGTCAGGGCCCCCTTGCCAGCCTGAACCTTTGCCCGCCCCTTCTGCTCTTCGTCGCCGTCGTCCTCTGACGTACTTGCGCGTATCGTCCGCCGATCGTCCTCGCCGTCCTCGCCGTCCTCGCCGTCACTGCCCTCTGCCTCGAAATACTCGCCGTGACGCGCGGACACGATCACCGGCGTCGCGTCGCCCGCATGCGCGGGTTCGTCGTCGAGCGGCGGCTCCGCCGTCTTGCTCGCGGCCCGCGAACTCGATGGATAGCGTGCTTTGAAAAACCCCGACAGCGGCGCAAGATCCAGAAAGCCTCGCGACTTCCTCACTGTTCCGGTCGGTGTGATGGACTCCACCCCCTTCGTGGGCGTCGCTGCGCCGCTCGCGGGTGGCGAATCCCCATCCTGTTCGTTTGCATCGGTCGCACCGGCCTCCGACGACGGGAGACTCGGTGGCTCATCCTCTGCGGGCAGGGTCGACGGGGTGATGACTGGAGACTGTAGAGCGGATATGGTCGCTGATGCGACGCTGGGTGGGCGCAGGGGCCTGACGGACCCCGTCAGTAAGGCATGCGAATAGACCAAGACATGCTTACATAGTCTGTACCATGTCCGGATCGGTGAGCGTCAGCAACAAGTTCTTCAAATTCGGGAGCGTGTGGCGCATGTCTAGAGCTCTAAGATTCCGTTCTGCCATAAGCTGTGATGAACCAAAAAAATTGCCCTCAGCAAATTTGCGGCTGGAAACTCGGCGAAAGCCAACGAACCATTTCTATGTCTTTGTTCAATAGAAACACGGCGTATTCGAAGCGGTACGTATCCACGCCCTTGGAAAACAGAGGGAACCTACGCCATGTGTCATGAGACGGTTGAAAAAATAACGTTATGCCGATCCACAACTCACATTCGCGGTCCCACCATTGCAGATATGCCATCCTTGATGAGACTTCTGCTCCCGACACACGTCACAGGGTAAATGAGCCCGATCCCCAGATACGCCGCGAGAAGCTGCACAACCTGCGCCGCGTACCCGAGCGCGGTCGCCACCGTGTCCTCGTTCACGTCGCGGTGCGCAGGCAGCGACAGAGGCGGCGCGGGGTCTGTGGGGCCGTTCGGAATCGGCAGCGGGACGCCTAGCACGGTGAAGAGTAGATCGGGGGGCGAGAGCAGCTCGATCGGATAGATGAACGCGAGCGAGGTGATGAGCGAGTTGCGCATCACCGGTAGGCGACGTCGAAGCTGGGCAAGTTGGTCCCTGCGTTCGAATTCCGCATCAGCCAGGGCGTGACACGAACGCGCATGCCGGCCACTCACCGTTCGATGCGCAGGACGAGCTCTGCGTTTGCCTCTTGCTGGAGGTCATCTTCGTGCGCCTGCCGCGCCGCTTCGAGCAGCTCGCGACGTCGACGCAGGTCTTCCCGCTTGGCATCGAGGCGCTGTTTCACTAACACATGATCAGTCACGAAGGAGAACTGCCCGGAGAGCGCCGCTTACAGGTCCGCGATTCCCCTTCTACGGCGTCGCCCTCGCCTCGCAGCTCGGTCACCCAAGCATCGCGCTGAGAAGCTTCTCGGGTCTTTGTTGCAGCGTTAGCCTAAATTTTAACGAACGTAATAGAGAGGGCTCACTAGCACGGCCGTGTCGTTCGAAGTGACCAAGCTGTCGATTTCGCGAACGACGTCCGACAAGGAACTCGCAGTGTCTTTGATAACGGCTTGCAAGTCGACTAGCCTGCGAGCCAGTGAGGTAAGCCATAAGCTCAAAATACCGAACGGAGAGTCTACCTAACCAAGTCTTGCCAAGTGGCAGACTTTTTGTCGCCTTTCCTCCTGGAACTTCGGGGATCCAAACGTCGAGGGGGAGCGCCATTAGGCTTTGCTTCAAAGTGCACAGCGGTCGAAGTTGGGGCGGATGCCCTCACGCCAGACTCGCCGTCCGAATTATATCCCGCTGATGGGGAAAGAGAACGGGATCGAGGAGGCGCGGCCAGCACGGAACGCGCAGACGGAAGGTAGAAAGTTTGGCCTGGTGGATCGAGGGTCACGCATAGGGTGTTGGAAGGTATTCGAGAGGGATGGTATATTAGCTACGAACAAGACATTAGATAAATAATAACACTCCATATGAAGATACGCACATCGTCCGGCATAGGTATCAGCTCATTCAGGTTCACATCCCAGTGCTCCAAGACCTTCCACTCGTCACCCTGGTGGCCCAATCCCGTGTCCTCGACATCATGAGCGCGCTCCTTGCCCTTGCCCTTGTATCCCGAGATGGTAGGGTCCACAATCCTCCCCCAGATCTCTGTAGTCATTCGTGCACTACTCAGATCCGCATTTGACGCGAAGTCAAAATGCTCTCGCGCGTCGATATTGAACGCAGGGTTGGTCGACGGCCGATGCACAGATGAGAAGAAATCCGGGATGGCAGGGTGCCCCTCTTTCCGCCCAGCCAAATCGGGGGTGGTGGGACGTGGAACGGAACCCGTGGCTGCTTTTGAAGGCACACGGGAATGTGAGACTGCAGAGCGTGGCAATGTCTGAGGAGCAGAGGGCTTCGGCGCGGTTTTGCTGAGTGTTACAGCAGAAGTTGAGGCCGCCCTGCTATGAGCAGTCGACGGACTTGCTCGGGCCGAGGAGGTCAATTTCGAGAGTGTACCGCGTCTTGGAGGCGGAGAAAGCGACGGCACTCCGCTACTGCCGGCCGCCACGATGGAGTTGCGTCTTGTGGGCTGAGGCACGCTTTCCGTAGACTGTCTGTCCTTGCGCATTAGAGACGCAGAGCCCGGGTCCGCATCACACACCACATCGTCGGAAGGGGAGATTGAGATGGTCAAGAATGTTTCTACGAGGCGAGAGTGAAGAACCTTCTCCAGAGCCATTTGCGAAGTATCCTTCAAGAGACCAGGGAAACTACGAGGTGTGATCACTGGATGCTCAACAGTGCCGGTTGAGACCTGGGATACAGAGGATGCTGTGGACAAGGCACGCGTCCTATGAGACGGTCGGGCGGGCGGTGGAGCAGCACTAGAACGAGGCCTGGGAGCAGACGAGAGTCCGACACTAGACGAAGTTGCGATGCTAGCTTTCGACATGGCTCGCTGTCTGCCCGGGGCATCCCTGGCGATAGGGCTGCCATCGGGGGCTTCATGTGCAAACATGGACTGCACTGAAGCCGACGACCTGCGCCTTCCGCGCTTCTTGGCGAGGGTGACATCGAGGTCGTCTGAGAGGTGACCGTGGGCGGAGAACTGAGGTTGCTCAGAGGGCAGCACAAGGGCAGAGGCAGAATCATCGCGGACAGGAAACGGTGTGAGATTCCGGACTTGAATGCTGGTAATATGGCGGACACGACGCTGTAGGACGAGAAAGGTCAAGTGGTTGAGGCTTGTAGGATGGAGATGCCATACGCAACTGGAGCAATCAGGTCTTCCTCCTCGAGCTGTCCGCTCCTGTTGGGCATGACGCCTCGGGCTGCTGGTCGTGGTCGTCACAGCGCAGGCCTCATGCAAACCAAGTCTCCGCGTTGCGAACCAAGGTCCTCGCCTGGCGGTTGTATGGGGGCGGCCGCTGGAGTCGGATGAAGGTAGGGAAGAGAAATGAAATGCATCTGCATCAACTCCGATCTCTCGAGTGACCGCGCTTTGTTCGTACTCCTGCTCTCTCTCCCTCGCACTCGACCTCTGCTATACTCAGCTAAGATCTTCCTGTACAGCTGTGTACAGTCCACCTCACACAGCGTGTAATCCGTTACTTATATTACAAACATGCCCCCCAAGCCGCGCCCTATCCAACGCAGACTATCCTCTGCAACAACTGGGAATGTCAATCCTTTGCATAAAACTCCCAGTCGTCAGGCTATGCCTCCGCCCCCAGTACCTGCACCTCCGCCCCCGCCCCGCGGACTCCTGGTCACGGAGGCCACTGCGCTGAATGACTGCTTCAGAGTACGTGCGATCACTGTTCTAGCTGCCCGGACCAGTTGTTTGATCTGCATGTAGTCGGCCGTGGTGAAGACAGGCGAGATATACAGGTTTTACGGCGACACCAAAAAGCTGTGAGTAGCCTTGAGGCTGAGAGATTCGTGTCTGATCTGGTTCGTTGTAGTGCGGTCCATAGGTATGCCCCATACCCCCCACGAACGATGACATCGGCCCTAGGACGGGAGTTCGAGAAATACGATCAGCTATGTGATGCCATTCAGTTTCAGCTGGTGAGGGCATCATTCAGAGACCACGTATCTACCAAGAGTGGTGTTCATACCCTGGTTTCACAGGAGCGCGCAATCGCTGTGTTGAAGCGTGACTTGAAGCGGGAAAAAGATCGTCTGGAAGCAGCAGCGGCAGCAAAGCTAGAGGCAGAAGCAGCGGCTCGAGCTGCCGCCGATTCTTCACAGGGGCCTACTCTCATTTCTGCGATGCCAGAGGGAGAGTCCTCAACATTGTCGCCCACTACAGCTCGAGGCCCGAGCTTGTCAGCGCGTCGCCAGTCCACAATCTCCTTATCCTCCCTGCAACGACCCCCCTTCCCACATAAACTTGACCTCTCGTCCACCGCCCTTCGCCTCGACCCGAACGACCCGATGCTCAACAGCGGTATGGCCTCACCAGTAACACTGGCCCCCAAAAGCAGCATCCCGCGGGCAACCGACTTCTCCTTCGACCCTTCGCAACCGGTGGACATCGACCTGACCCTGGGTGACGACGTAGCATCCGCAGACACGTCCGCGGTTGACGCAGGGATTGGCAGCTCCGCCGACAAGCCCATCGAGCTCGACCTCGATCTCGGCGTGGATATGACCATCTTTGGAGACACCTCCGACGCGGCAGGCATCACCGGGGGAGGCGATCTGAGTCTGCCACTCACAGTCGCTGTAAAACAAGAGGAACCCGGGGACCTCGACCTCTTCGCGGGCTTGCCGACAGGCGAGTCCGCGAAGGTTGACGCGGCGCTCCTTGCTGCTGCGCAGGCGATACCGCCCGACGCTTTTGCACAAGCCCAGGGTCATATCGCAGAAATGACGCGATCGCCAGATCCACTTCTGGACTCTTTCAATACCATGCCTACTACCAGTGACGGTGGAAAGGCCCCTGCGTCGGATAACTTTGAGCACCATTTCGCTGAACTACAGCAGCTGCTTGCCGTTGGCTCCTCGGAAGCTCCTCCTAGTTAAACTGTTATACACGGCTTTTCATGTTTGCTCTTCCACCGTAATAATAGGCGTAGATGGCACTAGATAGCACGATGACAACGCCGTAGAGTTGAGGGCAATTATAATTACAACATGTAGATACTAGTGCTGGCATACAGGTACTTATGGAGATACTACAACACACCGCGCTAGGTGGACTGCAATGCGACGTCACTTATGACCGACCTGTCTTCTTCTTCTTGTTCACAACCTTGAAGCCGCCCCACTCGTTCTGCACGGGCTTCGGCTGGGTCTTTACAACGTCAGCGATCGAGAGCGGCCTGCCCGCAGCGGCGGAACCCTTAGAGTCGACCTTGCGCTTGCTGACGAACTCGGCAGCGAAGCGGCGGCCATCGAGTGTGGTACTGTTAGCATAGATGAGGTCTGAGATGATCTCGACGGTGGAAGGATCGGGGTCGAGGGGGAATGTGAGAAGCATGGACGTAATCTCCTCCACTACAGAAAAGTTAGCACAACTGAAAACAATGCGATAGCAATCGCACTTACAGTTGACGGAGTTATTCAGACCCTTGAGCGAATCGGTCATCCACTTCAAGAAGTCGTGTGAGGGAGGGGAGGGTGGCTCCTCGACCTTTGCGGGGGCGAGCTTAACGGTCGTGGTAATGACAGGTGAGCGCGTGGGAATAGGTGATGCGGTGGTACGAGAGACCACAGAGGCTACCGACAAAGTAGGTGCTGCAGTTGGGCCAGTAACGGACTTCGTGGAGGTCGAGGTTGTAACGGTGGGTCGTGCCACGGGGGTGGCAACCGCCGCATTTACCTTGCCTCCTGTGCCAACCGTTGTCCATGCACCACCAGTCTGAACGGGAGTTGCTGCCTGGCACGATCGTCAGCGTTGAACTTGTATTGCGCGACAGACGTTGTGGTAATTACCTTGGTTGTGGTATCGGCATATGCACGCCGAGCAGCAGCAGCCACAGTCTCCTTCTCTTTGGCTGCCGTTTTCTTCCGCTTTTCCTCCTCCTCTTGAATCTCCTTCATTGTCTTCTTAACGACCGGAGCCTTGGCTGCAGTGGTCCATACAGGTGGGCTCGAAACAACAGGGGATGCAGAAGGTTGGGGAGCCGTTGGCTCTTTAGAAGCCGTAGAGGATCGGGCGCCGACCTGAGAGGTTGGTAGGCCCCAAGAGAGAGTCTGTACCTCCTCAGCAGAAGAGGAAGAAGCGGCAGCAGCACGGGCGGCGCGCTCACGCTCACGCTCAGTAGCTTTCCGAGCCTCGAGCTTCTTGGTTTCCATCTCCTGTATTTCCCGGAGACCGAGAGGAACACTTGATGTCTTCTTCTTGTCGTCATCGCCCGCGCCCCATGCAGGTTGTTTTGCGGCCTCAGCTATCGAGATCGGTGATGGTGGCTTCGTTACTGTGGGAGCTGGCACTGATGTATGTTTAGAAGGCGTAGCCACCTGCGGTACGGGGGCACTAGGCGTCTGACTACTGGGCTTACGGCGACGCTTGGTAGACGATGTTTCAGGCTCGACTGCTTGGACCACAGGAGGCTCAGGAGAGGTATCCGCTGGCGGTGCAGCACCTTGCGCCGATAGTTCTCCAGCAATGGGGCTTTCGGCAACAGCAGCAGCCGGGTGGTCTTGTTGACGCGCCTGCTCTTCTTGCTGCCTGTTATGATGGCCCAGATTTGCAGCAGTCAGGCTATCTGATGTCCACCCTTCACTAACGGCGCCCTGAGAAGCAGCCAGCCATGCGGACTGATCATTGCCTGTTGTCACAGCAGGTGCAGCTGGCACAGGTGGTACTTGTGAGAATGATTGTGAAGGAGTGATAGTACGGTGCGGCTGAGAGACCACGGTGTTACGCGCCGTCGGATATTCTGGGTCGAAAGGACCAGGACGCCGGAGAGTGCTAGGATCTTGAGGAGGCCAAGGAGAGGAGACAGCTGGAGAAGGAATGAATGGTTGTTGGATGGTTCGCGGCTGAGCCAGCGGTGTGATTGGCTGACGGTCGGGTATGAAGGAGTGGAGGGGGCGATTGTCGGCCTGCGACCCAAATGCGTGTTGCGCCTGATTGAACGATTGTCCACTGGGACTGTATGGAACACCACCATTTGCGAAGGGGTGTTGAGCGTCGGGACGATCTATGAACGAGTCACGGTTGAACATACGCGGTGCTTCGCGATAGCCTGTTGTCGGGGCAAAATCACTCAGGCCGGGGGTGGGTTGCCCATTATTCATGGGGCTACTTTGAGAGGCACGGGTCGCGTGGAACGCACTCCTGGCACCGAACGTACTATCGTGGCCCTGTTGCACGAAAGGACCAGAGTCAACAGTCCCTGCAGTTTCCATGACTGGATTTGCGGATGGCTTAGATATATTCGTCGCAAGAAGATGCAGTATACGCACCATTGTAGCCAAGACCGTCAACAGACCCAGTTCTTCCAGAGGCATAGTTCCCGAAAGAGGGCCGCGAGACCAGCGTTGGATCGACAGGCTCGTCGAAGGTGGAACGGCGAGGCTGCTCATTAGACGTGCTGACAAGGGACGCCAGGCGAGGGCCGACGGGGGCATCGTTGAAGTGGTGCCCTCCCAATCTGCCGGAGAACACTGCAGGGTCAGGAGAGCTGTTGCTGAATCGACCCCCACTGAATGTGGACGAAGGCGAGTCGGGCACTAGACTGCCGTTGTGCAGATAGGAATCGATGGCTGAGGTACGGAGGGCACGAGCAGGAACAGGCTGAAATGGAGAGGCAAACGCCCCATCTGATGCAGGTCCGTCCAAGAGAGGGTCGCGGCGAGGAAGACCAGGAGGAGGAGCGTTGGGGATGGGTGTCAAAAATATGCGAGTGTGGCCAACCCGAGCAATCATTTCCCCCACAGATATCCAGTCAGTGTCCAAATGAGTGCGCTTCATCAGCAGGTTTGGAGTGAAGTATCCGTCGCCATACCACTTCTGCATGGTGGCAGCAGGGAACGGGCCTAGGACACGAGGTAAACAGCTGAGAAGGGATAGAAAGTGAAGAAGAACGCACCTTGCACCTGACCCTGAGGATCGAGATAGGACCATTCTATGGTGCTCAAATCAACGATGCCGGGAGGGGGGCCAGTAGGTGCACCATCCGCAGGAGTAGATGGGGTAGTACCGTTGGCACTCGCTCCATTCCCGTTCGTGTTCAACGATAACTTGCCTATGCCAGGGCTTACATGGTTAGCACTAGGGTGTGGCTCATGCAGTTCAGACGTAGGGTACGCGGGTGAAGGTTCGTTCTGCGAGGCACCACTCGCTCCGTTCGCAGTCCCACTGTCGGTGTTCACAGCTCCTCCCTTTTCCTCATCCTCTTCTTTGATACCAGTGGCTTGAGGGCCGCCGTTTTCAGCCGCCTCGCCAGTGCGGATGCTCGAATTTAACAACCCCTCCGATGTCTTCCTTCTCACATGCCATGAGTCACTTAGTACTCCATCTATCCCTGCCGTCCCCGGAATGCGAGTACGAGGGGAAGGTAGGGCTTCACGAGGCGAGAGTGGCATGGTTTGGAGGGACGTCTGGGAGACCTTTCTGGGCAGAGATAAAGACAGCTGTTGATCTGACAACGAGGATACGTTTAATATCTCAGACGTCAGGAGGCAGAGAAATCGAACTTTACCGGTGCTGTCCCGCCTGCGACCCATGTAACCTCCGAGCCGCTCACGCAGAGGGCTATTCGGGCCAGTGGTAGTGTGATTGAGTTTGGGACGTTCTGTTAGCCCAGGAGTGGATAGAGAAAGATAGTCTGTCGAAGGACGACGACGCATCTCTGAGTTCAGCGGGCCAGCGAAAAGCTGTGTCCACATGAATGAGCGAAAATCGTTCCGTGGATGAAACGAGGGGACTACGGGTCGACTGACCTTCTTTTCGGTTTCTCCTATTTCTTTCAGAGAGATAGGATCTGCTCCGAGCTCTCTCACGATGCCATCCCACCGTTCCACCTCGAGGCCGAGTCCACCTTTCCCGCCTCCCTCCTTGTAAATCCTGATTAAATCCTCCTTTGAGTATCTGAATGGGTGTGCAAGGTCACGTTTCTCAAGCGGAGCCTGAAGAACTGGCGTAACCAAGGCAGAATATGAAGATGCTCCCGTCGAGAGAGAGGTGGTCAAAGGCGGCGAAGGATTCGTGCGCGACGGGGCTTGTTTCGTGCGCATCCACTCGGGGCCGAAATGCAAGGTAGTGGCGGTCATTTTGGTAGTGGTGATGGGGAGAGGTTCTCAGCGTGCCAGAGGCAATGAGGATACTGCGTGTGTAAAATGTGCACAAAGACGAGGAGGTTGAAGACAAGCTGGTCTTCGAGGGAAGCACAAGCAATATCTGCGCAAGCGCCCTACACGGCAACCTCAGGGCAGGCGCGTCTCAATTTCCGACCAAAACATCACGGGAAACAATTTGAAGCATTAACCATGTTTTACATGCCCTTTTCCGTGTTCACTGGCCACGCAGAATTATGGGTGTATCGCGAGCTAGTAATCTACCGGTATCTAAGCCCCCTCTTACGACACCCGCCATTTGCTCGCCGGCACGGCTGTAAGCACGTCATGGGCTCCCTTCTCGAGGTTGACATGAGAAACCACATACCTTGCAGCTTCCTAGCGGTCGGAAGCATATGGAAGATGACAGAGATAACTCCAAGACCCAAACAAACTGCGGACACGATATAGTAGCCATCGCGTTCCGTAACGCATTCACCTCCAATGTCCTCACAGGCGTGCTTGCCATGGTCGGATACGCATTCAGCAGCTTCATATCCGTTAGCATAATGCTCCAAGGGAGATAGATGTGCGGTGCATACCTTTCACTGCCAAGCCTTGTTCCTTGATTTGACATGTAGCGACAGTGAACAAGTCCACACCTGTACAGTGATTAGATCGACTTCACACAAGAACCAATCGCACAAACCCTTCAGTACGAAGAACCTTGGCCAAGTGCCACCTAGATTAGTGAAGGTAGCAAGGAGCTACTTCTCGTTAGTAAACATCCGAGATTCGATTTGTCTTACGTACAGTCATATAGGTTCCGCCCACGACCGGATCTGCAATTCTCGTGTGGAAAGCGGAGATTCCGCCAAACTGGACCGTGCTAACCGAGCCCCATTAGTGGAAGATTACCTGGCGAGGCGTGTACTTACCCAGCAAAAGACGATACCACGGTCTGGATGATTAGCACCACGAAGAAGCCGAAGGAGATCGGCGGCGTGGGGAACCAATACACGATGAGCGTCGCAACCATTGCGAGCAGTAGGCGAGGCCAAAACGCGATCATCCAAGGCCGAAGTGGCTTCTCGCCACGGGACCAGCGTCCTGCGACCCATCCCGCGAACATTTGGAAGGGGAAGTCAATGAGGACGGCAATTGCCAAGTCCTCTCGACCAAGACCTTTTTCCACCATCTTTAGCTGCGTTGCGGCATCATTCGCAGCCCAACCAATCTTGGCGAATAGGTGCAACAGACAAAGCACTTGCACGTCTATAGTAAAGAGCTGAGCGGAGATTCAATGAGAGATCTGATAGGAGTGCGTACGCTTGAGCTTGCAAATATTCCACATGGTATTGTACACCGACTTGATGCTGAGGTCCTCATCATCGGCTTCCTTGTCCTATATTCACACATAAATCAAATATGACCGATGAAATATATCAATTCCTTACCTCGTGGACAAACAGTAGCCATACGGTGACCAAGAAAGAGAACGTAGCGCAAAACTGCATGTACGTACTCAAATGAAGGCGAGGGATGCCCCATTTCTGCCTAATTGCAGCTAAGTATTGATCCTCCACACGACTTTCCCGAGGACTCACGAGAACGACTCGCTATTTAGAGCAAGAAAGACTGTGAAGGACGCAAAATAGCCGGTATTTAGACCAATTGTTTGGCAGGTGCTAGCATACGATAGGTTATCTTGAGAGAGCAGGGTGAGGGCCCAACCTAGATGTGTGCGTATGTTGAGAATAAGGATTAGCTCGAGGGCTCGGATAGCCTACCGTCTACAGCAATATCTGGGCGAAATATGAATACAGCGTGATTAAAACACATGTAGCATATAGGGTACATACCTTGGGTAGCTGATAATGTAACAAGCGTCGTAAACGCTACAGATAGCGAATAAATATGCTCCGAGGGCTAAAGTAGAGTTCAGATATTTTTCTCAGCAGGACGTCATAAAACTCGCACTGACATCGCTCAGGTATCTTTCGGCATTAAATGAAATAATCAGCATCAGGGTGCCGATAATTAGTTGCATGGGTATAATCCAGGATTTGCGACGTCCTATTGAAGGAAAGAATAGCGAATCTACTATGGGAGACCACAGCAACTTCAAGGAATATGGATAGCTCGAAAGAGAGAAGACGGCGAGCTGCGAGTAGGACAAATGTTCTCTCAGGAGGAACGGAAGGGATCCTGGGTCCCATTAGGTTTTTTGATCCCTTGAAGAGACGTGTCACATACCTAACGCCAATCCTAGCTAATAGGTAGACTCTACGTCAGTTGGCAGTTTTTGACACCACGCTCAAACTCACTCACCGGAAATCCCTGTATCAGATCTGTGCACTGTTAGCAATATTCGTAGGAGAATACGATACACCACGTACAAAGTATAATGAGGAGACCCATGGCACGCTTGTCCTTGGCCGACATGGACTTCTTCTCTCCTTGTGAGAGGTACGCTTGCTCCTCCTCCACAGTGAGTCCATCTGCAGCCTGCCGTCTCTCATCCTCCCCGAGCAAGCTCAGCTCGACCTCATCCCCTTCCCCGTCGGCCGGTGTCCAGCCATTTGCACCCTGGCTGCGTGGCGTCTTGGGCGTGCGGGGTTGGATCGAAATGCTCTCCAGCGAGGTGACGTGCGCTCTCGGGCTCCTGGGCATACCGTCAGAGGGCTCTACAGGCGAGTGCTTCTTGGTTTTCTTATTTTTTCTCCTACGTGGCGGATCGTTTGAAGAGTTGGCGGTAGACATGCCCTGCCGCTCAATCACAGGGTTCCTGGCTGTGTCGCGTCGCGCAGGCGCGGAACTACCAAATCAGCTTACGTAATCTCACATCACGCACAGCAACGTGTCAGGCGTTTTGCCACGACAATAACCGCCTTGGCATGAACTCGTTGATGTGCATGGCATTTGTGGAGGCTCTCGCAAGTATCTAGCTATGAACTAGAGACAAGGTCAGGGTGTGGGGTTAAATGTCATATGGAACCCTGTATGTTGTGGCTACCTCCCCTCATCGGTGCATGACAGGGTCAGGGATAGGTTCCCTAGCAGGAGTCCTAGAGGTATGTAAGTAGTGTCGGCTCCAGGGATATTTCATGGACTCAACACCATGAAGGTCACCCTATCTAGAGGACCTCAGACCGACTCGATCCAACGTGCTCTGCACTCGAGGTGGACGTTTTCTCTATCGCTTACTGCTCTATACCTGAACTATGTATTATGTTCTCACATGCATCCGCTGAGGCAAACTCGGAGGCACCAAGTTCTATCTATCCCTTGCAGGAGGTTCCAAGTTCTCATAGTAGTGAGTCCAGATTCTGCCACTTCTATCCCATGGACCCTTGACTTGCTGGTTGAATATATGGCTGGAAGTGTAACTTTCTGTCTATCCAAACCTTATACTATTGAGCTGTAGTCACTTGGTTCTGAACCGTGCGGGCCCGGCCATCGTGACCGTCCGCACAACTTACACGCTGCCATGCACCGCCGAGATTCTTCAATATGCGTGTCCCCCGACGCGCTCTGCCCAAACCCCATAGGCCTCATAGGCGGTCCGAGCAACTTGAACTTGAACAGTGACTTGCAAAATAGCGCTAGCGGCGGACCCCATTGTTCCTCGGTTGTCTGTTGAACAAAGAGGTGGGATGGCTGTCTGGACAGATAATAGGAGATAATAGGTCGCCTCGTGGTGTGTGTGCGCTCACTGCGGGTGTTATATGGCGGTCGGCAGCACTCCGGACGTGTGCGACTGTCCACGCTTTCTTCCCGGCTCCAGGTCAGAGCGATAGCTTTCTCTATCCTTCTGCCAACACATCTTTTCAGACAGAACAGCGCTGAACGCTGTTCCTTTCTCTACGACCGTCACCTAGGCTGAGCCTCAGGTCGCTTTATTCACCGCACCGCCCCTCTCTGTCGTTACACTCCGCCGGTCCTTGCTCCCAGCGATGTATTTACACGCTCCGGCCGTGCTTGTCCTCCTCATCCATGCTGCCTATGCCGACGCCAGTCTCTTCGGAACGACCTCTGAGTCCATCGCTCGTGTCGCTACGCGTGCGCACCGACATGCCGTCAAGCGCAGCGCAGGCCTCGCTCGCGATCTACGTCTCTCCTTTAGAGGCATCCTGGCTACCGATTCTCAGCCAGCAGACGTGAGCAATGCTCGCGTATACTGCGTCAACTCGCCATCTTCGGGCCTCACGGGAAATGGTACCAACATCGCTGGGGGCAACAGCACAACTTCCATCTCACACTCGGTATCCGCGACCTCTGTGGCCACATCGTCCAAGGGTAGCGCCACCGGAAGCAAAACTGCCTCCGCGTCTGCAACAGCAACTCCGAGTGCGACCGCTTCATCACCGTGGAAGATACTGGAGAGTTATGTGAGTGTGCTCCGACTGTATTTTCCGCGCTCTATGCTCAAGTAGGCGCATGCCCAATAGCATGGCAGCTCGTTCTTCTTGGGATGGGACTTCTTCACGGGTAGCGATCCTACAAATGGTATCGTAAATTACATCGACCAGCAGACAGCGGTACGTGCTCTTGCAAAATTGATTCTGTCAATTCTTTTCATGCCCCTTGCACTAGCAATCCGCCAACCTCATCGAGATCAACAGCGCTGGAAATGCTGTTATGCGGGTGGAGACCACCCCTCAGGTCCAGAACACCCGCCAAAGCATTCGCATCACCACTCAGAAGACGTATACTGGTGCTCTGCTCATCATGGACTCTGTACATATGCCGACGGGGTGCGGAACGTGGCCGGCCTTCTGGAGTAACGGGCCTAATTGGCCCGCCGGCGGAGAAATAGACATTGTAGAAGGCACGCATCAATCAACAGCCCTGCAGTTCTCAGTCTAATGTCTTATAGGTGTTAATGACTACACGAATAACCAAGCCACGATCCACACCAATCCTGGTTGCTCCCTTGCGAGTAGCAGCTCCTCTACTCTCGGTATTTCCGGCACGGTCGTCGGCGGTACGAACTGCGCTGCCGCGCAGACGGGCAACCAGGGTTGTGGTGTGCGAGCGGCACAAACGAACTCTTTCGGCGCTGCCTTTAACAAGAATGGAGGCGGCGTGTATGCCAGTAAGCAGACCCTTTCATATTCGGTCCGCACGCGGCTCATAACGCGCGCAAAGTGCAATGGGACGACTCCGGCATCGCTATATACTTCTTCCCACGCAACCAGATACCCTCAGATATAGCCGCGAACGCGCCTCTGCCGGACAACTGGGGGACGCCCCTGGCATTCTGGCCTGCAGCCGGCTGCAACCCCTTCAACTTCTTCAACGATCACTCGGCCATCTTCGATACGACCCTCTGGTGCGTTCTGCTATTTTTGGCCCCTCGCCTCGTGCTGATAGGCATGCTTTTGCGTTGCGTAGCGGCGACTGGGCCGGCGGCGTATGGAGTGGTACGGGCGTTCCGGGTCAAGACCAAAGTTGCGCCGCGCTGACCGGGGCTTCAACGTGCGAGGCTTGGGTCCGCAACAACGGAGCGAACTTCACGGAAGCTTGTGAGTTCATATCGCAGCTTTTCATCTACAAACATCCGACTGAACCCATCCTCGGTACAGACTGGGAAGTCAAGTCTGTGCAGATCTATCAGACCTCGTAGCACGAGCTGAACACCTGAGGGCGATTATTATTTGGGAGGAAGGGGAGGTTATCTCGAGTTGCTGGGTCACATACACGATGGATCATGACATAACGTCTCGCATGGCTATCCTATGTTTATAGAATGTACTGCTTAGTGTAACATAGATGTATATTTTCTCGACCGTCCGACTAGGCAGAGACCAATGAGAAGCCGAGCGCAGAACGGGGTGTCCAGGGTCCTCGGCGCGTGACCGACGGTTCCCGGGGCTCTTCTTTCATCTCCTCATCCCAAGGCCTTCAATTGTAAGTAGTACCCTCAAAGCAACAAAACGAGCGGCTGAACGCGCCTCATTGACATTATCTCTCACAGCATTTTCCACATCTCGGTCCGCAGTTTGCAGATTTCTGGCGTGATTATATTCAGTTTTACGGCATAATCTTGTTTGCCAGGCCTAGGACCTTCGCTTGCAGTTGGATTTGCGCTTGGAAAAAGTGCTGCAGCATGGTATACGAAAGCCATCGTTATGGGGTACGCTCTCCTGCCAGCTTCCCGCTGAATGACTTTGTTGATCGGCCATTGTACCACAGATTTGCGTTTGTTTGCGAGCCGCTATTAATAACGACAGAACATCCGAGTCGCAGCAGTGAAGCGTTCTCCCAAGTTCTCACCTGCGATCGCACAAGCGAATGTCTTTTGCCCTTCGCCTCGAGTGACTCCACCCGTGCGGTGCTGCAAGAACGCTGCCCTGATTCTTCTTCCACTCCACCACCAGGCTGCGCCTTGGTACACACTCCTCTAATATACCCCCCTCTCTTTCTAGCACATCCCCTCCTCTGCGTCCGCGGGTGCGATGTACGTCCATGTCCCCCTCATCCTCTTCCTCCTCGCCAATGCCGCACCACCGACCGACGCCAGCCTCATCGCACGCGGTTCGGAGTCGCTTGCCCGCGCGGCCACCCGCGCTCACCGCCACATCTTCAAACGCGGCGCAGGCCTTGCACGCGACATACGCCTGTCCGTGCGCGGCATACTCGCCAACGACGCTCAGCAACCCGCTGCTATAGGCAGCGCCCGCGTGTACTGCGTCAACCAGCCCTCGCCGGGGTTGCTGCCCAACAATGGCACTGCAACCTCTCCCGCGAACCCTGTGGGAACAGCGACATCGCCCCCGAGCCCGAGTGCATCCGCATCATCTTCGTCATCACCGTGGAAGCTGTTGCAGACCTATGTGAGTGCATTTTCCTCGCGCTTACCAGCACCGCCTCATGTTGCACGCTTGTCCAGCAAGGCACCTCGTTTTTCGACGACTGGAACTTTACGACCGGGGCCGACCTTACACATGGGTTTGTAACCTATGTAGACGAGAACACAGCGGTCAGCGTCCATTCAGCTCCTTCAGTGGAGCAAAACTTACGCCTTTTCTGTGAACAGAAATCCGCGAGTCTCATAGACGTCAATAGCGCTGGTAACGCTGTAATGCGTGTAGAGACAACTCCTCAGGTTGCGGGCACGCGGCAAAGCGTACGCGTTCAGACAGTAAGAACGTATACCGGAGCCTTGATCGTCATGGACTCGGTGCACATACCAACTGGCTGCGGGACTTGGCCTGCTTTTTGGAGCGACGGCCCAAACTGGCCTGCGGGAGGGGAGATCGACATCGTAGAAGGTGTGTTGCAGCGGCTCGTATAGTAAGACTTTTTGTCTCAGTCTGGCACAGGCGTGAACGACTACACAAACAACCAGGCTACGCTTCATACAAACCCAGGCTGTTCAATGTCGAGCTCAAGTCCGTCGACGCTTGGTATCAGCGGCACGCTCGTGGGCGGGACCGATTGTGCTGCAGCCGACACCGGTAACGCGGGATGTGGTATCCGGGCTAGTCAGACCAACTCTTTTGGGGCTGCTTTCAACAACAACGGAGGCGGCGTATACATTAGTAAGTGTACGGTCGTATTCGTCGGGAGAATCTTTGGGTAACCTTTGTATCAGTGAAGTGGGATAACACAGGAATCACGGTGTGGTTCTTCCCGCGGAACTCAATCCCGGCTGATATCACTGCGAACGCTCCGCAACCGAGCACATGGGGAACACCAATGGCCAACTTTCCAGCGTCCAGCTGCAATCCGTCGAACTTTTTTTCCGATCACCAAGCCATCTTCGACATCACATTGTGGTACGGCTCATGACTTCTCGTTTGACTAGATACCAGCTGAGACAATGTCTAGCGGCGACTGGGCAGGAGCAGTATGGGGTACTGCGGGCGTTCCAGGCCAGGACCAGAGCTGTGCACAGATCACTGGAGTCGCACAATGTCAGGACTACGTGCTTAATCATGGGGCAAACTTCACGGAGGCTTGTAAGTATACCACTCCATCGGGACCTAGCTTTCGCTGATCATCCATATGTAGACTGGGAAGTCAAATATGTACAGATCTACGACCAACCTTCATGATACGTGCTACAGACGATTCTCCAAGACCGGTTTCTTGGGTATCATTTGAACGACATTTTATGACATGTAACGGATCACACGGTTGTATCACTAGACACTAGCACTCCCTTATATTAATATTTGTCACGATCTAGACTGTACCACTGTTCCATACTTGGGTGTATCTTGCGACTGACACTTTGATGTTCGACAGGCCGCCGCGTGCATGTCAACCAATAGGCACGACAGGGAACCTCGACAGCTCGACAGTTTCAGGTACGACGATTCACTGTGCCTCGCAGGTGGCCTTATACTTTTGTCATCGCATAGCTAGATCTGTCTACACCTTGTTGGGCCGGCCCAGTCGATGGAACTTTGTTGGGCACTATGACACGGTATCCGCGTTTTGCGGTCTCACAAAAGGCGATAACAGGTCCAAGAACTTAACTTTGGTCTGCCGGGAATATACGGATCGTAGAAGAGGAAATTCCCCGAAGACATATAAAGGTCAGCCTCCGCTTCCCCTACACTGCAAGGCGAAAGCAATCTGCTGATCGTGCCTACACCATGTTGCCCCCCAGCAGCTATATTTTGTTTATGTGCGCCTCTTGCTTCATCGTGCAAGTGGTTAACGCGCAATTTCCCCAGGACGCCTCCGACTGCGCTAGCACTGCCAGTACACATATGCCCATCTGTGCCCAGTATATCAGGCCCTACTCCGACAACACATACTGGTGGCAGAACGTCTGTGAGTTTACTGCAGACCCAAGCTCTCTGGTCGCAGACCAGGTTGAAATGTGGGACAGTGGTTTCCCCTGGTATGTAGACACTGTGTTATACTCCTATATCCAATTTATATATTTGTTTGTAGCAACCCCGGACGTGTTGGCACATGTTGCAGCGCGTTCACGGGTATGTGTGGAGTGCTGCACTGGATTCCAGCATTAAAGATTCGTCGCAGGTTGTGCCAACTTAATTGGCTGTCTGGGACCCGAGACCGCTCTTCCACCCTATGATTTCTCCGAGTCTCCGAGCAGTGAATGGGCAGTCGATATCCCATGCGCCGTCGACAACCCTGCGCGCATCTTCGCGAACGTTATTGCCAGAGTTGGTCCCGACACTACTACGAGCACCTGTACGAGCTACTGCCAGGAGCAGGGCTTCCCGTACGCTGGGGTTGAATACGGCCAAGAGTGCTACTGCGGCACTGGTTATGTCGACAACACACCTCCACCTGCCGATGATACGTCTACTTGCAGTTTCCCTTGCGCGGGTAGTTATTACGACCGTTGCGGCGGTTCATGGAGAATCCAGACGTACAAATTTATCTAGAATGTGAAATCCACGCGTAGCACATTAATCTTGTCCTAAGTTGCTGAAACCGCGATCTGCCCCTGGACTGCGTTTGTCGAAGGGGAGTATCCGGGGTCTTCCGCGTGATCGCGACCACGCGAAGTCGCGTTTGATCCATTAAGCGCTTGCGTGAATCCAACTTGGTTTCGGCAGCACGATCGAACTCTCGAGAGTCCAGTCTCCAGTATTCATCTTTAGGTTTCAAACCTCACCTTTGCAACAGATATAAATATACATTTAGCACGCATGAAAGGCATGCGGAACCGTACGGCCTCAGAAGTAGTCGTCATAAGCTCTGATGACGAGAACGACTCGGACTTACCGACGGCGAAACTGTGAGTATAGAGTTTGCGTATGCCAAGAATTACGACTGAAATTGATATGAATTATCCCCAGAAAACCGCGTAGGGCGGCCGCAGACTCTTTACCAACTGCCACATGTGACTTGGAGCAACCTGCCCAAGAGGACGGTAAAATGCACGGGACAAAGAAAGCACTAAAGCCAAATTTTATAACGGCTGCTGCAATCGACTTGCCACGTACTCCGACCTCCAGGCCGCGTCTTGCACTCGCTCGAGTGGTCTCGATCTCGTCTTCTGAGGATGACGAGCACGACTCGGCACGTTCTCTCAAGCCGGTCGATCATTTGCTTTATTCTCCGGTGAAGGCGAGCCACCAGAACGACGTGATTGACCTCACTTTGACCTCCTCAGAAGAGGGGGATGACTCAGACCCTGACGTTTCCGACGAGAGGGACGTCATCTCCCTCCTGGAAGACTCGCCACCGCTTTCTTCTGCTCCACGCCTGAACAGGTTAATCAAGGGTTCGCGCTTTCCTGATACCATTCAAAAGATATATACACCAACCTACAACCCATATTTATCGAACGACGAAGCTGGGCCCTCCTCCTCCACTACCCTTAGCTCTGCATCGAGCCTCGTAGAACCTCATAGCATCCCTTCGAAGGCTCGCAATGTTTTATCCCATTCCACTGGAAATCTACCTGAACCCGATGAAAATGGACCGGCGCAACGGGAGACCTCAGCTCGTCTCAAGGAGAGTCCATTCAAGTCAAGGCCTAGGGAGAGCTCACCGGGTTCTGACTCTGATGTGGAACGTCCACCGCCGTCCCAGATACCGAAGAGTCCGACCAAAAAGGGGAAAGCACCACGGGTCTCCAAGAAGGCTCTCCAGGTGGCGGAGCAAGCACGCCGAGAAGCCTATGCCCAGAAACTATTCGACGAGTTGAACCAATCCGTGTTCAAAGGAGGCCTTCCTGATGCCACGAAGCTCACATGGAGCAACCGTCTATTGACTACGGCAGGTCGCGCTCGCTGGCGACGGTTCGTAATATCAACTCCCTTTTACCTATGCATGATAATGACGGGCTGGTTTCAGGTCTCGCGACGGTACTCAAACGACAGAAATTGAGCTAGCGACCAAAGTGTTAGACTGTGATGGTAAGGCTTGACATGGCATAGAACATGGTTTATGTTGACCATATATGACATCTCCTAGAACGGATACGGAATACACTTTCGCATGAGATGTGAGTATAGGTGTCCCTAAATGCCGGTCTATCTCACATAATTCACTTTAGGTGCCACTTGGCTTGCTGGATAATCAATGGCGATCCCAAAGAGGGTCACGGCAGAGGCTTCAAAGCATGGTACGACAATTCGCGACAAGATTTTGCTACGGTTTCCTGAAGATCTATGTAGGGCAGCGAAGGTTTCCAAGAAGAGGCCTGAGATTGCTGTCAGCGTGAGCACCTCTATTTTCCCGAACGCTCCGTATGCTCATCGCCGATCGCAAGACGAGGCATAACTACGAGATAAATTATCCGTATGAATGGGGTGAGCTGTAAATCTCGATCTAACGACTTATGTTCTAACTTTTGGGCGCAGAGTGCGACAATTGCGCTAAAGTGTATGTCCTCCCTAGGCAAACACGCGCAGGCTTTGACCATCTCTTTAGCTACGGTCGTTACAGCAAGTCTATTAGACCGGATGAATGCCGTTCGTGTCCTCGAAATAAACTGTAACTTACAGCGCTGACTCGTTCGACTCTCTTAGGCTGTGGGACATGCCAGGTTGGGAAGCTGATGCCTCTGTTCACCACCCGCGCACCGAGATCGCCAACGAAGACGAAGGCCTCGAGTCAGATGGCTGCCACAATGACAGGTGTGTTGCAAACTACGTCGCCAGATATCTTGGTGTCTTACTTCTCGCGTGCTGCAGATTCCTCCCGTGCTGTACACGGTATAACAGACTCGCTGTTAGGCCTTACCCTCCTTCCCGTAGCCGACGCGCCAGAAAGTCGGCCTCAAAGCATGTTCTCCGCTTCAAAACAACTTGGGGGACTTGAAGCTCAGTTAGAATCCATGACTCGGGATCTGGGAGTAGTAAACTTACTGAATGTGGATTGACGATCTCTACATATGAAGTTCGGAATTTCAGACGAGCTGAGAACGCCAGTCCCATAGCTGTGACGCTTAGAGTGATGGAAAGAAAACTGTGCAGTTCGAATGTATCAGAGCTTTGCGCTATTCGCCCTCTCGGTACCCTGCGAGCGCTGAACGAGTGCAGAGGAAACTGATCATGGGATTCATGGGAATAAGTAAACAGTCAAGGCAAAGAAAATAAGGCTCCACCTGTTTAGTCTATTTACTGATTATAAACAGTAATAACTGTTTACGTTTATGATTATTTACGGCCCCGTAAACCGGCGTGAACAGTGTATAGAAAGTAAGCTGAATAGTATCGCCTACTGACGAGATTTCATTAGGTTTGATTTATGGTTCCATACTAGACCAATTTGCTGTCCTAAAATTCCTTGTCCTCCGCAATCCGACCTCTAGCATGTCTTGTCTGCCCACTGACGTGCGCCTTCGAATCCTCCACCTCCGGGCGCCTAGATCAAGACGCCGTGAGGAGCTGTGCCGTTGTCGAGCTGCTTCACCCAGCACATTTTGTAAACCGGAGTGACATGGAGTGCTGTAACAAAGTCTGTAGAAAAGGGGTAAGACATATTACGAAGACTCCTGCCTCTGTAGAATATATAGCTTGATGACTGTTTAGTTTGCTCTCTATGAAGAGTTTATATGCTGTTTGCTGCTGTTTACTGTTTATTTATCAGTCTGCTGTAAACATAAACTAGTTGGAGCCTTAAAGTAAAATCAATTCGATCTAAGGCTCCAACTATTTAGTTTATTTACTGTTTATAAACAGTAATAACTGTTTACGTTTATGATTATTTACGACCAC
>KN840625.1:0-14211 GCA_000832265.1 Phlebiopsis gigantea 11061_1 CR5-6 | reverse complement strand
CGATAAAACCAAGCGGTCGGTCCGTGTGTGCGTACTTTCGAGTCGGTGCTTCCTGTCTGCAACTCTGCATCAGGGTCCGGCGGGGTCTCAGACAGATCACGTGGTGTGATACACCCGCACTCGTAAGAGTCTGACGCTCTATCCGATTGAGCTAGGCGGGCGTTATAAACCGTCGCGGGCAAAAATATATAATGATTTATCAGGCAAAAGCCGGCGGAGATGTAACTGAGATCAAACCTTATTCCTGTGTCGTCCACGAACCTTATTCCTTGTTGTACAGCAAGCAGCGACCGCCTCCTCAAGTCTCCGGCAAGGTCTGTTCTCTCTTAACTCTACGTCTCCCCGAATTATACTCAAATCACCCGTTACCAGTCACCGTAAAATCCCGCCAAAATGACCCACGACGCCGTTTGGTTCTCTCGTCCCCGCAAGTACGGAAAGGGCTCTCGCGAATGGTGAATACTTGCACTTTCTGTGACGAGTTCGCGAAGAAGAACGCGGTGCTGATGAGTACACCTTGTGCAGCCGTCACTGCGCCCACCAGGCCGGTCTCATCCGCAAGTACGGTCTTGACCTCTGCCGCCAGTGCTTCCGCGAGAAGTCCGATGCCATTGGCTTCAAGAAGGTGTGCAATGCCCTCGCGTCCTGTCTAAGCTCGATTCTAACCTCTCTGCTCGTATTAGACCCGGTAAA
The DNA here is from genome assembly GCA_000832265.1 of Phlebiopsis gigantea 11061_1 CR5-6. NCBI lineage: Eukaryota > Fungi > Basidiomycota > Agaricomycetes > Polyporales > Phanerochaetaceae > Phlebiopsis > Phlebiopsis gigantea. Next base: position 13,518 of record KN840625.1, on the reverse strand, counting down.
GTTGCACCTCGCCTCGCACTTCCAGCCTTTCTGCTCTCGATCTCCCGCATGCTGTCATACCTCTCTCGCACTCTCCTTGCTGTATGCCACACTATGACTTATTGAAGTCCTCGCATACAAACCGGATTTCCTCTGAGTGCTAGTGCTGGGTCGAGCGATCAGAGGCCATGTGCTTCCTAAGCAACGGCATTTCACGCCAGCCGTAGCATACACCGCTGCGCGGCAACATCGAATTGTAAAGACCACGTTTACATGGCGATCATTATACTTAAACGAAATGCAGACACGACTGGCATGAGAGTATCGAAGACACAGAAAGTAACGTAACTGAGCCATAAGGAACAGATAACCAACAGGTGAAAGGGGTTGCGATAATACACGAAGGGGACATTAAGCGAAACCAGTAGAAAGTGAGGTAAAGACACAAGATGAAAAGATGCAAAGTGAACACGTCCATGATAAATACCATCCCAACCTTACCCAAACACCGACGGAAGCAGCCCCTCGATGGGTTGCCGACAACAGGCTTTAATGCCTCTAGCTACTGGAGAAAGCCTCGCGGACGCTCCTCCGGAGCTCTTCGTGGTCGCGACCCATCATGCTTTCCGCGCGGCTGTCTACGAGGGATCCAGCCTGTTTCTGCGATGCTGGTGCGCTGGGGGTCATGACACTTTCCGGCTCTCCGTCCGTGAATTCCAGGATACGATGAGCTAGTTGTTGTATCTCGCCCTGACCCTCACCCGTTTCTGTGTCCTGATAAGAATGGTGCGAACCGTGCGACCTGGGAGTGCCACCGATCGAGGAGGTAGGGGTAGAAGTACGAGTCGTAGCGAGCTGGCGAATATTGGGGATCAGGCTGGTAGAGCTTCGAATATTGCTGATGAGCTGTGGATCTGTATTCACCATGAGTGAGCTTGAACCAAACACAAGATGAGCAGATGTCACTAACCGCCGGACTCAAGAAGCTGGACGATAGTCCATACAGCAATATGTTGGAAAGTGGCGTCGAGGCTGGTCAGGAATCGGTACAAATATCTATGCATCCCACCATTGGGTTTGTCCCATACGTCATTAAATGCGGAATAGTCGTCAGAGGTCGTACGGCCGTCTGAAAATACCTCGAATGAGACTATGGGAATGGTGTGACAGAGCTAGAAGACTCACCCTTCGAAGACAGGTTACCCAGGGCTGCAGCGCTGTTACCCTGCACTTCGGAGCTCGGTGAGTCGGTGAGGGGAATCAGCACCTCGCAGATGCCCATCTCGAGCAACTGTCCCTTCAGCTCATCTAGAGCGACATGAGTAAGTGCCGGTTGTAACAACCACCGACTGAAACGTACCGCTTAATGCCAGAACGGCGATGCAGGCAGTCATTTCTGACTGTACGTTCATCGGAACCTCTAGAACGAGCTCCTTGATACTCTGGACTGCCCCTGCTTTCACGATGGCCAGCTTGTTCTTCTCTGAGCTAGCTGCGAGGTTGCGAAGAGTGGAAATAGCATGGCACTGCACTTCCTCGTTGTCCTTGAAGGCCAGCAAGTTAATGAGGGGCTCCAGAAATCCGGACTCGATAATCGGAGACTCGTTTTGAGGGTGAATAGAGACATTCCGTACACATGCAGCGGCGGAGAGGATCAAAGGCAGGTAGGTGGACTGCAGAAGACGGAGCAGAGAGGTGAGACCATCGCACTTGACGATTTCCAGTTGGTACTTTTCTACATAGCATATGTGAGCTTCGTCTACAACATGAATCGTTGGCAGATCTCGCACCATCGCTAGCAAGGTTGCGAAGAGCAAGTGCTGCCTGACACTGTACTTTGAGACTTGGGCTCTCCATGAGGGATACGAGGCTTGAGACAAGTTTTGGTTCTGTTTGGGCAAGTTTCTTCCTGTTATTCCCTGTCAAACTCTGTCAGCTATATATGGCATACATCCCGAGGCCCGCTTACCGTCGACGGCAATGTTGCTCAGGGCGGTGGTACAGTAGTACTGAACGTCGGTATCTTGTGAATTCAAAAGGCTGACGAGAACTGGAATAGCCCCAGCGTTCACCAACTGTTGCCGGTTCTCGTCTAGGGAGTCGCAAACGTCTGAGTGGAGGGCTGTTACCTGGGCGAGAATAGATCACGTACCCGAGTGCGTCATGTTGAGGAGAGCTCCGGTGGCATTGCGTTGTACACGCATGTCCTTCGAACGTGCCAAGCGCGTCAAAGGGACGAGAGCACCGGATTTGGCGATCTTCGTCTTGTTGTCATCTGTCGGGATTATGAGGAGGCACGCAGGATAGATCGGGGAGAGGTCTGCATACCATGAGTAGCAAGATTCGTCACGCAGCCTACAGCGTTGCATTGAACCTCTACGTTGGGGCTTAGCATCTGCCGAATGAGAGGCTCGAGTCCACCCAGTTTGACGATGAGCAATTTGTTGTCAGCTAGCATTTGTTAGCTGTATGCAAGATAGAAGATGTGCGAATATTTACTGTTCACAGCAAGATTGCCGAGGGCCGCGCTGGCAGCACGTTGGACTTCGGTGTCATGGCTGCCCAAGAGGAAGAGGATGGGATCCAGTGTATCGCGACCAACAGGACGGACTTCCTTCTCGGTAATTTCGGCGAAAGCGAGAGCAGCACTGCGCTGTAGGTCTACATTGTCAGAAAACGAGAGTGTTGTCAACGCGGAGAGTGGTGAGCCCGTGAAGAAGTTGGTGGTCGTTCGGTCTACGATCAGACTTCATGTGAGCAACGGCAGGATTAGGCGCGGTGGCTGCTGTGACGCACTTTCAAGGTATTGAAGAAGGTCCGCTACAGCCTCGCGTTCATTCTCCAATAGCAAAGGCTCGTACGACTGCGATTTGCGGGAACGGACTGCGGCAGGCGACAAGTTCAGTATGGACTGAATCCGGACCCGATGGAGCGGTGGAAAAACTGACAGCAAGAGTCGCAGCAGCTGGATATGGCGCCCATCGCTTTGAGTAGGTTTGTCTCACAGACAACGGCGAGCTGAGCGGAGGAGGAGGAGGAGCGGAGGGGCCGCGAGGTGAAGGTGTGAGGAGAGTCTGCAGAAGCCAAGGTTCACGCTTGGCGCCTGCGGGATCTCCCCAGACACGTGATCCTGCCGCTTTGCACTGGCGCTGGTCTTTGTGGCGGCGGACAATATTCTCCCGATGCTGCGACGGGCTACGCTGCCCACCGTGCGTCATGGATGCTGACAGCAGTCTGTGTTCAATCCGAGAACAGACAGCGAGCGGGACTGCTGCAGGCTGTGATTTGACAATGCGGGGCTCACAAATATCTTCCTTTCAGGGCGTCGCACTGGTACCAGCGGTGTAGCAATCCAATATGCTGCGCGCAGTCGAGGCGATGTTCGCTGCGTATCTTTAGACCTTCTACCGACACTAGGATATAAAGCTCTGTTTATTTATTGATATGACCCAAGTTTCAGCCTCAATGTGTTCCCCCACAGAAGACGACAGTGCTATGACAGTCATCCAACTAGCGGTCCTAGAAATTCCTCCCAGCCAGGCGCATTCAGGCACTGTTATATTTCTCCACGTACGTTTGCGTATCGCTAGTTTTGATCTGCGTCATTTGATATGAATTTTCCAGGGCCTTGGTCAACACGCGCAGCAATGGGAACCAATCGTCCGTACTCTCGCTGCATATCTGCCAGGTGTCAAATGGGTACTCCCACAGAGGTAGTTACACATGATATATCCACGATCAAGCTTACCATTGACTCTAACGCTTGAACAGTCCATTGCTGCCCATTACCATGAACGAGGGCCAGCTCCGCCCCGCGTGGTTCGACGTTTTTCATTTACCCCCTTGCCGGTCATGTGGATTGTGGGGGATATGCACTTCTGTGGCTAGTGTAGAACAGCTCATTCACAGGGAAATGCAAAACGTGGACCGACCAAGTAAAGTGGTACTGGCGGGTTTCAGCCAAGGCGCTTCTTTGAGTATGGTGCTTGCTTTGACCAGCTTACATGACTTAGGTGGCGTAGCCAGCTTGTCTGGCTGGATCCCGCACCGTAAGCGACAAGTAAGTCTTCCCATCATCGTAGTCTTCACCTACTGATAGTGATATATAGGGGATGTCCCATATCGAGCCATGTCTACCTGTCTTCTGGGGCTACGGCGCAGAAGATACTGAGATACCCGAGGACATGGGAGAAGAATGTATACGTTTCTTGAAGGAAGGTCTGAACTTTTCCGACGATAAGTAAGTTTCTATGCTCGATATGCCTTCTCCGCACGTCGCTAAGGTTGTGCAACCTAGGATCACCCTCAAGGCCTACGACGGTCTAGGTCATGCAGTTAGCGATCAGGAAGTTGAAGATCTCGCAATATGGCTGCGTAGCACCCTTTTGTGACTTAGGACTACCCATTCCACATTGTCACGATCGGGCTTTCCTCTCCTCGCCGAATGGTGTCCGATAAATGAGTGTAATTCGCGTACTCGAGTTTTCGTACAAGCCAATACTCCAAACCTATTATGCTAAACTGGTTACTAATCTATTTTTATAATGTCTGACGTTGCCGGTGCTGCAATTATATATACTTCAAGGTTGTGCGGTTTGAGACACTGGCTCAGGCGCCAAATAATAACATTGCTCCGCGGAGTGCGCGCGTGACTCTTGCATACAACACTCGTCCATGCTCTGCGTTCGACATCTTTCACACCATTTACGTTCTTCAGCACATATTCTTATTCGCCGATATTCTCACAGAATGGAACGCGTAACAATTCCTAACAAGATGGAGATACGCCTCACCGAGGCAGAGACCGAACTCTGCGCACTTCTGGACGGATGTACCAACTGGATGCGAGAACACCACGAGATCAACACTTCTTGCAGGATCGCTGGTGGCTGGGTACGCGACAAGGTGAGGATTATCCCCCTCGGTGGTATGAGAACCCACGAATATCTGCTGGCAATGCTTATACGTGCAATACTGCGTTATAGCTCCTTGGCATGCAAAGCCATGACATCGACATCGCACTCGAAGGAATGATGGGTCTTCCGTTCGCGGAATTTCTCCAAACATACTGCGGGTCGGTTAAGGATATTCCTATAGCGAAGATAGCCAAAGTTGAACGCAATCCGGATCGTTCCAAACATCTCGAGACGGCGAAAGCGACTGTGCTCGGCATAGAGCTAGACTTTGTGAATCTGCGAAGTGAGGAGTACGCGGAGGATAGCCGTATACCGACACAAATAGTAGGCCCCTTCATCCAGCATATTTCGTCTGTGCCTCACTACGTTTTGTAGGCTTTCGGTACCCCGCTGCAAGATGCCCTCAGACGAGACATTACGATCAATGCGCTCTTCTACAACGTTCATTCGAGATCTGTGGAAGACCTCACAGAGAAGGTGGGTTGGTTCACTACGATGACACATTGCTGCGTTAAAGTAGTTCGTAGTAGGGTCTTCAGGACTTGAAAGATGGTATCATCAGGACTCCCCTTTCACCGAAGGAAACATTCATGGACGACCCATTGCGCATTGTCCGCTGTATCCGGTTTTCTAGCAGATTTGGCTTCACCATGGTTCCTGAATTACAAGCAGCTGCTAAGGATGGAGAGATACAGGTATGTTCAACATAAATTTGCACATCACTTTATTATTTTATACTGAATTGTCCATCAGCACGCTCTAAGGACGAAGATCAGTCGAGAGCGTATTGGAGAGGAGCTGGACAAGATGATGAAAGGTTTCCTATTTTCGTCCTGAAATATAGCAAGGTCACTCATAATCGCGCAGGCAGAGACCCGTTGTTAGCTATCAAGCTCATCTCGGAATTGGGTCTATACTCTTCGATTTTCTATATCCCCCCAGCAGTCGCCAAATCGTTTTCCGCTCCAGTCGGGCCAGCCAGCAGCGCACTAGCAGCTGCTTGTGTTTTGCATACTCTCACCCACCGTGACGTTTCACGACGGCCAACGTTGCCACCCCTACACCCCGTTCTTTCGGCCGCTGCGTTTCATGAGCCCTCTACCCTACCTCGCCTATACCTCGCATGCGCGTTGACTCCTTACCGTTCCATCACGTACGAAGACGCGAAGCAGAAGCCCCGCTCAGGCGTCGAAGGCGCCATACGCGAAGGCACTAAACTCGGCGTCCAAAATCATTACCTAGATGGCGTTACCGCCCTATTCGAGGCAGCCGACATCTTGAAGAACCCCACGACCGGTGGAGATAATGAACGTGCTAGGATGGGTAAAATCAATCCCCTGTCTTGACTATCGAAACTGACGACGAGATCTCTGCAAGGTCTTCTCATGCGGGAGAGGAAGTCCGTGCACGCATCAAACAAGGGCGCGTTCTGGGCGACGTCGATGCTATTCTCTCTGGTTCAAGAGCTCGTGCCATTCTGGCATGTCGACCGCGAAGACATCGATGGTATACAGACTCCCCCATTCCCTGTGTCATCCGACAGCTTATGGAGTTGAATAGTTGAAGAAGCAACCAAACGTATCGAAGCATACAACGCCTTTATTACTCGCGCTGAAGCCTTGGATCTTCTTGCCACCGCACATGCCAAAGCCCTCCTCGATGTAAGTACTACACTCACTTGCGGTACATGTCGGATAACGTTGCGATGGTCAGGGAAACGACATCGTCAGAGTCCTAGAGACAAGTCAGCGGGGCCCATGGACCGGGGAGGTGTTGGAACGCGTCGTTGAGTGGCAGCTGGCGAATCCAGAGAGAACGAAAGAGCAATGCGAACAGTGGCTACGTGAAGAACGTACTGCGGGTAGAATCGTCATCGCCCAGCCAACACAGGCGAAGAAAAGTCGGAACTAGAGGGGCGCCGACGGAGGGAGGAAGCCAAAGACGTTGTCTCGACCTACTACATATGCTTTATTCTTATGGTATCATAGTATTCAGACGACCGAGGCTCGAACATGATGCGTGATGCGGGGAACATATGGACAACCTAGGTATATTCCAAAGCATATGGTTCTCTATGGTGATGTATAGTGGTACAGCGAGGGTGCGAATTTTACTGACAAGAAAGCAAGAAGTAGTAAACCTAAACGACAAGCAAGCGACACAGCAATAGATATGTACATAACAAAAGAGAGCGGTCTCGGTATGGGTGTGTGGATTCAGAAATACGAAGAAAACTGGGAATCGAAATCGGCCAGAGTCCAGTTGTTCATCTCGAAGCTCCATGTGGGGCTCGAGGAGAGCAGCCCGCTTGTCGGACTCTCGGTCGCGTCGCTCCCGCTGTCGGAGTACCTCTGGGAGTGTCCAGAGCCTTGTCCAGAGAGAGAAATAGACGATGCGCGCTGTTCTACAGGGCTAATGGCGTCGGTTTTGACGGCGAGAAGTGAGCTGAGCAGATTGGAGAAGAGGGAACTCGTGTCTAGCGCGGATTCTGCCGCGAGGAGCTAACGATGTATGTCAGAGTGCGTCGAGGTGGAGAGATATTAATCACATACAGAAAGCTCTGTTTCCTCGAGTCCAGAAATAGAATCAGAGAGATCTAAATGGGGGATCTCTGACATGGGGACCCAGTCGTCGGTGGCGAGAACGTCGGATGTAGAGCACGGTGCAACGAGTTCCGGCTCATGTTCCAGCTTCATGGGTACAATGTGCATTCCGAGGTCTTCGCGACGCTCGACCCTGACCTCAACGTGCGCGCGTGAAGTGGAAGACGAACTCTGAGATTGTCGGCGAGGTCTCGCAGGTGGCGTGGGGCAGGGAGGGGATCTGGTGACCGTCTTCCGATACAGAGACTCGTCGGGTACAGAGACCACCGACGTCTCAGGTATCTTAGTCTCCGTGCGTGATGCTTTGGATACGGCCTTGGCCTGCCTGCGCCTGAGCTTGTCCATAGCGTCCCGGCAGCGCTCTGCCTCGGCCCGCGTGTCGCGTATCATCCTCCTCTTCTTGACCTCTAGCTTGCTCACAGGAGCGTAACGATATCCAGGGTACATCTTCTCGTGCTCAGCCTTCTTGGCCTTTGCCTTCTCCTCGTATGGCTTTCGCTGCTGTTTCGACAGGAGCCTCCACTCGCGTCCTGCAGACTTGCTTATCTCGCGATGATCCCGCGGACCCTGGGGGTCGTGTTTCATCTGATCCCAGAGAAAGGAGCGAAACATCATGAATGCATTGGGAGGACGAGGAATGTGCCCGTCATTCTTCTTGCGACTGGCGTGGGACAGAAGTGGCGTGAACGAGGCGTCTCCGGCGCCATCAGTGCTTGGGGAGGATGGTAAGGAAAGCTCGGAGTCTGAGCGTGGTGATGTCGAGAATGTCGAAGAAGGAGTGGCGCAAGCATGGAATATTGTGCTCGAGCCGTCTTCGGGATACAAAAGCGTGAGGCTGTCGTCTTGGAATATGTCGAGTTCTAACCATTTTGAGCAAGTGAGTAAGAACGCAAGGGTGGACCCACAAAGGCAACTTGGCGGTAAACACACTTACTAGGTTCAGTGGGAGGGCGATCGGACAGACGACCTGAGCTGCGGGTATTACGAACGGCAGGCATTGTCCGTACGTGTGCTAGGTGGGTAAGAGGAGTGATTACCGAGAGTGTGAGAGGTACAGCTGAGCTCGAAGGCAAGGCGGAGTCTCTGGGTGCTGGAGAGCTCTCCTTGCCCTCGAGCTTCCCTTATAACGCGTTGGATCGTTCATATTGAAGACAGGAAGCAAAAGTAGAACACCTTTCGGAGCGCCACATGTTTGGCATGAGGCACGACCAACTTTCCCATAGGACTCCCATTGGGGCATCTGGAGACCCGAGGCCCAGTCTCCCGCTCCAACGTTGGAGACTTTACTCAGGGCTGTTGCGCCTCCCGTGTATGTTGTCCGTCCAGCCTCTACGTGCCGTAACGGTGTCTAAGAAGTACAACAGAGCCGCCATTTTGGGTAGTCTTGTGCTAATTTTTCTGGGGCGGCACGACAAACCAGGGTTGTTCACCCTAGTTGAGGCACAACGCTCTCTACGTGGGACCGTACCTATCGTCTTCATTGACCCAACTGCTTAGCTGAAGGCACATAACTTGACACGGTAGATACAGGCGTGATGTATGATGGACCGGACTAGACTACCTCCATTTCTAGCCAACAATGAAGCTGGTACGACTATCATCTTCTCTTCAACGTCGACGCATCGCAGATCAACAGGCATATTCTCCGTTACCACGGCCTACGCCTACAGTTTCTCTCTATAAGGAGAGACTGTATCGAATTCGCGTCCGCCAAATTCGCGCCTAGTGGCCAAGACCACGGAATTGTGCCTAGGACGGCATAATAAACGCTGGGGGCCTCCGGAGCCTGAGGGAGCCTACGCAGTTCAAACATCTCGGGGGAAGCTGTCATACGGGTGATGCATTGTGATATGCGCCATATTTGTGTGTTGTTTGTACCCGAGAAAACAGCAACGCCCTTGCTTCCTCGGACCTGTCAGTGACAGCTCGCGCGTCGGATCGAGCGTGCGCATCTCAACTCGCTAGCTGTCGCCCGCAGGCTAGCCCAAAACCCTCACAAGGATTGTTATGCGATGCATATGAAAGGTCACTCTAAGAAGCGGTTGCCACCGGCCACTGATATGGTATGGTGTCCACGGAAGTTTTTCCCATATTACCTCCGCAATACCTGCTACGTAACCCACAAGAGTTTAGGGTATGCGAAAGTTAGTTTGACGGCTCGCTCTACTGTGCGTCTATGTCCTCGAGCTCTCCCTTTTGCGACGCATGGTCCGCTTCATTACTGCCCCCTTCTCGCGTCTTTTGTTTGCGACGCTTCGACGCAGCGATCATCTCCCTATACACACCCCGGATGATAAGCCTGGGTAAAAAAACTATGGTTCTCGAGTGGCAGCTTACCGCTTTTTGATAGCATCTGACCTACCTATCCGGCGAGCATTGTTGACTGCATCTGCGCGCTTTACTTTGCCCATGTCCCGCCGCTTCATCTTCGACGGCTTAGGAAGCTTGAGAATCCAATCGGGCACCGTTGAACCCGACTGGAGGATGACATTTGCGATCCTATTACAGAAGAGAAAGCGTGAGTCAAAGCCAAGCGTGAACTGAGCATCTCGACATACGCACGTTTTCAAGAAAGGGCCGTCCTCATTAGTAAAGTAGGTGACGGCTTTGCCTTCTCTACCGGCTCGCCCAGTACGGCCTGTGGACATCTGTTAAGCATGCTACACCAGGGCTCTCTCGCCACTCGGCCACGCACCGATCCGATGCACGTAGCTCTGCACGCTTTGGGGGAAGTCGTAATTGATCACCTCCCTGACGCCCTTAAAGTCCATGCCGCGCGCCATTACTTCGGTCGTAACCATTACCCAGCTCTCGCCCTTCCTCATTCGGGAGATGGCATCTTCCCTCTCTTTCATACTCATACCTGCGTGGAGACAGTCGACATTCTGCACGCCGCTCAGCACCAGCTCCTCGGCCAAGGATGACGCGCGAGGCTGCGTGGACACGAAGACAAGCACGGGGGGATTATACGGTTGCGCGAGGTATTGAAGCAGCGTCGGCAGTTTTGAAGCATCGTCAGCTACGTATGTGAGAGATTGAGCGATCAAAGGTAGGGGCGTATCCCTACAAGCGGTTTAGCCACCGCGAGATAACGTTTGCGGACCCACAATACGTACTTGAGACCGACGACGACACGGATGGGATCGTCCAGCATGCCCATTGCTATCTTCTCCGCGTTTGCGGGAAGGGTTGCACTGAACACGGCCTTCCGTACGCTCGAGTGGCAGCATGCGCCAGTGACTTCCTGCACCTGCTCTAGGAACTCCGGATCCAACATTCGGTCAGCTTCATCTAAAATTAAATGTCGCACGCTGTCCAGATTATGATCAGTACGCCAAGGAGTCCGGAGCTACGGCTGGAACGCCTACTTGCTCAAATCGAGGTTTCCCGCCTGGAGTGCGGCAACCATTCGCAGCGGAGTACTGATGATGATGTCTAGACAGTGATCATGAGTCTAGATCAGATTGAGACGTCAGAGGTGGCGTACTTACCCACTTTGTCTCGGACATTCTTGTCAGCGAGGGTACTCGCTGTCGCCTTGCTGAAAAGAACGATTCTCCACTTCCGCCCCTGCGCAAGTTTAAGGCACTCGTTGTGTATCTGGTGGGCTAATTCACGCGTCGGCGCCAGCACCAGTGCACGTACACCCCGGCTGGTATCGTCATTCGAACTCGACGCGGGTGCACCTAACGATGCGAATATTGGGAGCAGGTATGCGAGCGTTTTACCAGTGCCTGTAGGAGAGATTGCAGCAAGGTCCCTGCCCTAATCCGTGCGATATTTAAATAAGAATGAATATTTTGTCATATTGAAACAAACCTCGAGTAAAATAGGTACACCATGAACTTGTATTCCGGTAGGTTCCAAGTAGCCGCTGTGCTCGAGATTGTCTAGCAAGCGTGGAGGTACATTGTATCGAGTTATGAGGTCCTGGAAGCTTTCTAATGGTGCAGGTACATTGTTTCCTTTCGCTGTGACCCGTTGTCGTGGCATTGATGTCGAAGGCTTTGCGTCCGTCGATGTTCCGGACACCTCTTCCTCGCTGCTGACCTTGGCCTTCTTAGCCTTCTGTTCAGGTTCTCTAATCCCTTTACGTTTTGTTGGCCCGCCTTGTGCATACTTGAAGAAATCCAATTCGGTTGGAAGCTCTCCATCGTCGGGTCTGGTTACCCCCTTCCCTTTGTCGATGCTCGTGGATATCTGACAATACAAGGCATGAGCTGCATGACAGACACATAAGAGATCTTATGAATCATACATTGAATAGTTTTACGTCCTTCTTGAAACGTTTCTTGTCAAACTGGGCACCTCCGCGAGACAGGAGATGGAACGCCTCCATAGTTGAAGACTATTAGGACGAGAGGACGCGTTCTGTCCGCGTTCGATTGAAAGTGATGTTCTAGAGGCCGCGAAACAGCAATGAAATAGAAGAGAGTAGCAGATTGAAGCAGACTTGTGTGGGTGTCGACCGGCCCAATGACGGTGTGTTTACAGAAAAGTTATGGGCGCCAAAATTAACCGTCGATCAGGAAGCGTCTCTTTGCTAAAGGCGCTTCAGATCGATCAGCAGCGTATGCCGAGGTCTCGGCTTTGTCCACTCCTTCCGAAGCTACGAGTCCGAACATGTCTGGTCGAAACTACAAAACTGATAATTGACGTCTGCTTTTGCGTTGAGCATACTCCAGTGTTATTGCCGCCTAATCACGCGAAGGAAAGTCTTTTATTATGAATTCACTACCATCAGCTCACCATGAGCACTGTACATCAGGTTTATGGGCATGTGCCCGCAGGCACAAAGTTGGCAGTGCCATCTATCAGCTCAGTATCAGCTTCTAAAGGCCGGATGGATGCTCATGTGAGTGTCTTCATGGTCCTTGATGTCCTGCGAGTACGTAGACTTCTTCAAGGCGACCCGATCGAAGTGATAATTAACCTCCAGCACCAAGCCTCAAATACATGAACAGCCATTTGGAAGCTGTATTTACTACATGGCCAGCAGAATTGGCGGAGTCCCTGGTTCTATAGAGGGCTGCGAGCCCGTGCGGACTGCGAGTCGTCGTCATGGCTATCCAAAGCTATACCCTATACAAGACGCCGACCGAAGGATCAGCTGCAATAACAGTGACAGATGGATATTCTCCTTTTACACACATCTTCTCCTCTCCGAATTCAATCACGGAACTCCTAGGTTTTCTCGCCGGTCATGATGCGTGCCATTGGCAGTTGTGCCGTGGCCGGAAGCTAACGATTATAGTAGGGAGCAGGTATATATTGCCCTCCATCTGGTATCTCTTGGACAGTGCTCCTCGCTCATTCATTAGAGATTCGGCCTGAAAACATGCGCTTCCACTTAGCCTTCACGAGCTTGCTCGCAGCAGCGAGTCTCGCGCTTGTCCCATGCGTAGAAGGAAAGCATGTCTTTGCACATTACCTGGTCCGTCTGAATTTGTCTCTGGGGATGTCATCGACTGACACTCCTTGTCTAGGTAGGCACAGTTACACAAGACCATGCCCAGACTGACATCAATGACGCCTTGTTTGTAGTTGTCACTACCACATGTGCATTGACTAACGATGAGTTTAGGGCAGCTGGGATCAGCGGATTTTCGCTGAACATTGGCGATCCGTCCGCAGAATATGTGATCGATACCTTGAACTACATGTTCGACTATGCCCCTAGTGTCGGGTTTCTACTGCACATCAGTATGGACGTGTCGGCAAGCGGCGGCGACCCAAACGCGTTCAATGATATCGTTCGCGGATACGTCGGGAAACCAGGATATTTTGCACCCTCTGCGGGAAAGCCGTTCGTCACTACCTTTAGCGACGGAGGGCAGACGAACACAGCCTGGGATGCCTGGAAGCTCGCCACCCTAGCCAACGACTTGTTCTTTTGTCCGGACTTTGACGGTACTGCAGGCTACTTGTAAAGGTTGTGGGGGATCGCTCGTTTCACGCCTCGCGAGTGTGGACCGGGTTTATTCGACCGAGGTACACGAGGTATGAAGTATGAGCGATAA